>JAPYYR010000134.1:0-47626 GCA_030523065.1 Aphidius colemani | reverse complement strand
AGTTGAAGCTTTTTAAAATATCCTTTTTCTATTTCGTCTGCAGTATATAATTTTAACGACATAAAATTATGTAAATACGGTGTATAATATTACTTTTTTTTAATAGAAAAAAATTAATATATTAGTATCAATAACTTGTCCGTGATTAGAACAAGAATCATGTCGTTTTAACACTGTTTAATACACAAATTCAATCTTCGGTTAATGCTAGTCAAAAAAACATTACAGCTGATTTAAAAAAGGAAAGAAAATTGTTTTAAATGTCTGATGTATTCAAAAGAATATGAAGTATAATTTTCTTGGCATACGGGTTGATCAAATCAAGGAGTATCATAAGTAGATCAAGTTATTCCGGCGAGCGAGGGCTATGTCTGCCTCAGCAAAAATTCACGTACATCCGTCGTCAACTACGAAAGACGCCTCACTCTTTACAGCCACTGTGTATAATTGAATTTTTTTTCTGTCAATTGAAGCTGTTCAGTTCTCATATTCTCGAATAATTTTTTTTCTTTTTTTTCCCTCATTTTATCGACGTTTTATAACTTGAAAAAAAAAATATTATCAAATACTGATTACAAATTGTATCAATATTATTTAATAATTTTTTTCCAAAGACCAGATGATTTTTCAAATAAAGTATTGAGAAATTTATCTATTTTTTTTTTCATCAATATATAAATTTATTAATAATACTAAGAAAAAAAAATTGTATTGTTATTATTTAGTTTTTTTTTTTTTTATTCTATCAAATTACTATACAGTAAATTTCGAATTTTTTATTTGAAAAATTTGTCAAAGGCAATTTTCAAAAATAAATAAAAATTATGATATAACATTAAATCATAAGGTCAAAATTTATGAACATCAAGCACGTCGTGTGTCGTCTTTTGATAGTGATGAAGCATGAGATCTTTCAAATTGAGTTGTTCGGATATATAATAATTTGATATTTCTGTCGGCATCGGCAAAAGGTAACGTGATACGAATCATGATACGTGATTTCAAGTTTCGATTTATGGCTCGTGCCTCGGATTCCAAGGCGCATACCTCATTAACAAGATGTATAGAACTCTATGTCTATGAGATACCCACAAGATAAGGGTTGAATGAATCGAAAACTAATGAAAATACTTGATAATTATCTTTATATATATTTATTATTGTTAAAATACATACAAACTTGTAGCTTGAATATTTAACCATGAAAATCAAAACCATCATTTTCTCTATTCTGATGAAATTTGATATGAATTTTAGTTTGTAAATTCTAAAGATAATTTCTGTTTACAAGTTTACAACTGACAGGTAGCTTACTCTCATGTTTGAACGCAATTATAATTATTATTCATTTTAATTACAAAATTATTTATTAATCATCATATACATAATATTTTTTTAAATTATAAAATAGAATTTTTTTCCCTTTTTTTAACTCGTATTTTACATAACCAATAATAAGAGTATTTTTTAAAATAAAAAATTCAATTTAAAAATGAAGAAAAATAAAAAAAGAATAGTATCTGAAATTGAAAAAAAAAAAATAAAATAAAAATATATAAAAGTTATTATTAAAAATAAAATGGAAATATAAATTCTTCGATTTTCATGAAAATTGTTAATTATCTATTGTAATCACGGCTTTCTTTTGGTCAGAGGTACATTATGATACGACTGGATTAAAATAAAATGAAAAAATATTTAAAAAATCCGATTTCACTAGGAGAAAAGTAATTAAATCTTCGGATTACGACTATGGTCGGTATAAAATTGATCAGTAAAAGTTGAATTTAATATTAATGGAAAAGTTTCATCTCGCAAGGGCAGTGACGTGAGAGGTTGAGATTCCCAGTCGGCAGGGAATAAATATTGAACGTTTTATTATCATTATATAAATATTTTTTATTTCTGTACAACAATGAGCCTCCATAAATTCAATCTGTAACCTTACATGCCTTTTCAACTCTGCAAACATATCAACAAGATTTATATGAAAATCCATCCTGAAAAAAACCCAAAAAATGAACACAAACAGCGTGTACTTTGATATATATATTTACAATTTTCCAAGTATATTTTCCATTAGTTGTATTTTTTATTTTACGCCACGTGTAATAATTAAAAAAAAATATATAGATATCCACTTTTTTTTACACATAGTTAAACATACGTTCGTTCCAATATTCCAAAATAAAATTTCTCGATCAAAATATCGCGAATATTAAAAACCGAAAAGAAAAATCGAGCTAGAAAATATTTCCATTACATGGGTTTAATCAAGACACATATTAAAGCTTTTTTTTTTTATATCACTATATAAAATGATAAATTCCAAATGTTAATAGGAAAAAGAATAGAACTAGAAAATTGTCAACTCAGTAGTACAAGTCAATAGCATGGTCAGCCCTAAAGTTCAAAGTCAATATTTTATTTAATTCAATACAATTATATTTATTAATTCCATTTGATGAAAACTTGAGGATAAAAAATTAATTATAGAAACAAAAAATCTCAATTTTTTTTTTTTGTTATTTAGTATACAAGTATAATTATGAAAAAATAATTAAATAACAAAAACAATAAATAGAATTGAAACGTTTTGATTATGACTTTCAGTTGTGATGTGAATTTTTTTTTATAACAATGAAATTATTAATTGAATATTCATAATAAAAGCATGAATTAAAAATAACATTAAAACAATAAAATACTGGATAAATGCCAAGTATTGTCTGTGTATAATTTCAGTAGGCCTGAGGGTAGTTATATTATGTATCATAAAGTTGTTGGATAGTTGATGAAATGCATATACCGTGGATGCTATTCACAGATGATTTGTTAAAGTAATTTCTACCTCAACTAGAAACTACCTTACAAAATATCAACAAGAATTCATGTATTTATATATATATGAATTTAGAGAGAGAAAAAAGGAGGGTTGGTTGAACGTGTAGAATGAACAATACTTGAAAACTTTGTACATGTATACATGCTTGTTCGCTAAACCAAAAGTCAATGAATGTATTTGGTCTGACGGAAATACTGATATTTGTAATGTACCATAGCCAATATGTCCCTTATATATATTTTGTTCAAAGAGGGCTTTATTTCTGGCTCCAGTCTACTCCGGACATTATACATATACTTGTGAATGAAAATATACTGCTCTCCCTGGAATTTCATGTTTATTTGCTTTTTTAACTTTATGAATTTTTTTTTTTTAATTTATTTTTTTTTACTCTCGATTTCGTATCCCCTTTTTTTCCTCCCCCTCATTGTAGGAGTGGCGGTTTATTTATTCATTTTTTTTTTAAATAAACAAAATACATGTATAAACGTTGACATCACCATGAATTTTTATTTAGGGTCGTGTAATAATAATAATTTTTAAAACAAAATATATATTTTTCTTTTAAAATTTTTCGATCGTATTCAGTCGAAGAAAAAAAAAATTTATTTTTATATAAAAAAAACGATACATTTGCCTTACTTTCTTCTGAAAGGCTTTTCATTCGTTTGGCTATTTTTTGTGTAATAAAATAAATTTACTATTAATTAAAAAATTAATTATTCTGCTCAATTAAATAAATAAAAATGTAATTCTCTCTTTGAAAAATGAGTACTATACTCAGCTCAAAATAAAATTACTTGAACAAGTTGTGCATATATACACTTCACGTTATTATCAAGCATACATTTATATATAATATTTTTTTTTCTGTTTATAATAAAAGTGGGTAGTCAGCTAGAATAACCCCTTTTGCAATTTTATATTTACTAATGGCAATTTTTGCATGTGTGTATGTGCATTCAATCCATATCAGTGTACTTGTATATCTGATATGGATACATTAATATGCATGATGTATCTCAACGGGATTTTCGTAATACGTGTCTTCATTATTCTGTCGTTCATATTTCCCGCCTTGGCGTCATCTTCACCACGTGATATTGGTTATACTCGTGCACGTATTAACTCCGACAAGTTTCACACAAAACTATCACTGTACACTGACGGAAGTTTCATCTCTTAGTTTATTTTGAGGGTGATAGGAGATGACACGATTTTGATGTACACATATATGCAGTATTGCAGTTATATTTATAAACACACACACATAACAATTTAGATAAAATTTAATGATTGTTGTTCAAAAAAGATGTTAAAAATATAAAATATAAATACATATATGTGTATACCAAGAGCTTTTTCCGCTCTTTTATTATTACGAAAAAATAATAAGAGATAAGAGTATCAACGAATAAAAAAAAAAAAGACTAATCGCCACACAACTGTGTGATAAAAGAAAAAAAAATCGTGCCAGACATATTCTAAGGCTAAATGACTTTGTATCCTCCATAGAAATTTTTATGTCTGGTCATTGCAATTTTCCGAGTAACAACTTCAAATCTCCAGTGAACGTGTGTAGAGGGACAGAAAATTTTATTCTTATAAATAAATAACATAGGAAAACCTAAAATAACTAAAAATAACTAAATAAATTAACTTCAATCTTAAAACTTTTATACCATGTAATATAAATTTTATATATATTTTAGAAACTTTTAGATGTCACGTAGAGTTGTTGTAATAATAATTCAACGTACAAAATATTAAACTTGATTGATGACATAACTTTTATAATTTGTTTTGACAGGACAACTTTATAAATTTGTAATATTGGGAAATAATAAATCACAATAACATTAGGCGAGGATTAAAAGTCTACAAAAAAAAAGATTTTCTTTTTTTTTTTTTCGAATTCAAATGCTAAAAAAATAGACGACTGAATTATTAAATTTATTATTTCAATGGTCGGCTGAGTTCGATGAATTGTATATTGATCGGAAATTGAATAAACATATGAATTTTAAATAAGACGCTGACGGGGTTTTAATTCCATTGAATCATTACCGGAATATCTCGGAATAATAATTATTGTTAATTTTAGAATTGCTATTGGAAAATTTAAATTATACTTAATTTCATCAAGATAATAAATTAGTAATTGCTTTAATTTATTTCATTTGACAATGGAAAAGAATTAAGTCATTTTGCTACATTAATTTCATTAATAGAATCAGTCATGCTTGGTGTCGATGAATGTAACTTTATGTGTCATAAATTTTACAGTAATATGCATTAAAACTTTCCATTGGGCCTGCGGATATTCTAAAATTTATATATAAATTTTCATACACGATATTATGACGTATGTTACACAAAGAGATTGTTCAAAAAATAACTTGGTGAATAGATTTTTATATTTACCTGTGCGGTATCAAACTTTTTAACTATATTTTTATCAGTATTTTTATTTGAAAATTTTACCGAAATATCAGGCTTTAACGAAATAAAAATATTTAAAATAATTCATAAAAGTTTATATTTCATATTCTTCAATATTTATTACTTCATAAAAGAAAGAATATCCAAGATTTTGAATTATTATTTCTGCTGCTTTGAATTTTTGAAATCATTAAAACTAATTTCCTACGAATGACTGTTAATAATATGAAAAAATAATTTAAAATAAGTTATTATTATCTTAGTATTTTTTAAATGGGATGTTTCTGGAAATTTTATAATAAAATTTTAAGCTTTTAATTTAGTAAGTTAAAAAATAATTTAAAAAGAAAAATATATTATTCCCGGGTTTATTCACTTTGCCCTTCTTAATTTTCAGGCAGAAATGCCAAGAAATAATTTAAGCAGACGCTATGTGCCATAAAAATAGTGTAATGACTTTATCACTTAAATATTAAAAATTTTAAACCTCTAAAATATTTAACAAATGACTTGCCGATACCAGACAAAATAATAAATTCATGACAATATTTTTCTTAATTTAAACTAAAAAATAAGCATAAAAAAATGTTTATATTCAGTGAGATAAATAATAATTAATTTAGTCTGAAATTAAAAAATTTCAGACAATGAAACAATAAAAAAAAGATGAAATAAAAATAAATAGATGAATAAATAAAAGTAGTATATGACGACTAGACAAATGTATAACGTTGTCTTAACAAATGAAAACAAGGGCCAAACCAGCACACAACTGAGGGTAAATACGACAAAAGAAAAAAAAAATAAAAAAGATATTCAAGACATACCAGTAAAAGTAAATATAAAAAGGCATCGCTGTAGACGGGGCTCACAAAGTTATTTAATAATCCACCAACTCTCCGTGGTAAAAGAAACAAAAGTTCGCTATATGTATAAGGTATCCCAAAATCTCAGTACTCGAGATTCAAAAACAAATATATAACAAAAAAAAAGCATAATTCTTCCAGCATATTTTGCTATAAGAAGAGCGTCTACAAAAAATAAAAGTATAAAATAATAAAATTGATCATTTCATTTAAAAAATAAAATATTTCTCAATGAAATCGAATTTTAATATTAAAAATGTATTAAAAAAAATTTCACTTAAATTAGATTTGACAAGAATATATTATTCGAAATAATAAGTTGACTTGTTTATAATAAATAGCTGAAATGTACCGGATGAATTTAATTGTTTAAAATTTTTCACGTCAATTGATATTTAATAAATAAATTAGTGTGTCCATTGTAAAATAGTCAAATATGAATTTCATGAAACGTGTTTAATTTATATATACATGTCAATTGTTATTTGTTCATAAAGTGAGAGATCAGGCGCAACTAATGTCAACTATACTCTATTTTCACGGTCTACATTAGCCATTCACATGACCACAAACAATTCCTGTATCACGTACAGTATCATGCATTAAATTACGCACGTATTTCTCTGACCATTTCACATTGCTGATAAGCATGTGGATAATAATAAATATAAAATTTTATAATACATATGTATATATTATATTTGTATATCATGCAAAAGCTTGGCGGTGAGCTTTGCTATATATATAAACAACAACACGATGAGAAAGTATTTCGAGTAACATCGTTAGCCATGACCAATGTATGAACATCTAATATTCATGCATTGCTTAATTGCAAACCATACGATATTGCATAATACATGTTGCCATTTCTGCCATTCCCAAGGGTGACCTTTAGACCCCTGAAACAAAACATACCAACCCAACTGGTCACTCTTGAAACATTGATCATGCGCCAGTTTATTTTTATTTATATTTTTTTTTATTTCTTTTGCCACTATTAATG
This sequence comes from Aphidius colemani, assembly GCA_030523065.1. NCBI lineage: Eukaryota > Metazoa > Arthropoda > Insecta > Hymenoptera > Braconidae > Aphidius > Aphidius colemani. Next base: position 40,467 of record JAPYYR010000134.1, on the reverse strand, counting down.
CTACCTTTTTCTAGAGCTTTAATTTCTTGTCGCGACGTACGTTGAGCTGTACTACTTAAAATCAAGATTTCGTCTGGAATATCCAGTTTTTAAGGTTATTTATTTTTTAAAATTTCATTTACATCTTAACTTTATCCCTCGTTCATAACGAATAAAATAAATAAATAAATATCGTGTTAAATATATATAAGAGAGTTAATTTTCTTTTACCTTTCACCTTGCATTTTATCATTAAAAAAAGAGCTCTTTTGCTTATTTATTTTTTAAAATTTTTTTATTAGTTTATTAAACTAAAAGTGTTATTTTAAATTATAAGTTTATTTTATTTTACAAGTAAAATATGGAATTTAAATGTAGACACGTATAAATTTGTTGGATGAAAAATATTTGTATTTTTACGTGAAAAGTCAAAAAAAAAAAAAAAAGCACAAACAGTATCATGTTGATGTGAACAGATGAGAACAGTGATCAACACTGTCACGTTGACGAGATGGAAAAGCCGAGTAAAAAGCCGAGGTTGAATGTCGATATGTGTATAATATTAAAAGGGGTCTCATGCCAATGTGTCGACGAGAGGTATTGGGTCGCATAAAATTCAACGTATGTCGTAAAACGAATAAGCTGGACCAAACATATATCCATTGAAAAATATGGCAATGATTAAAGATTTTGATAAGGGCAATATAACAAATGAAAAAAAAAAACCAAATAAAGTATAGAAAAAAAAATTATATATAAGATTTATACCGCAAATTCTTTAGCAGTACCTAATTACACGATATTTACGGTCTGCCGAAGCAATTATTGTTCTTTGTGGTGTTATCGTGACTTGACTTCAAATCATTCGATTACTCACTAGCCATTGTTTTTCTACATCTTTTTTTTTTTCCCTTTCTACTAATGCAGAGTTATTAGTTCTATCAAAAATACCTATTAACTTTTAATTCATTTAAAATATAATAAGTTTTATTTTTACACAATTTACATTTTTAATTTATATTTATTCATTAAATATATATTAAATTTTTTAGTATGTTTTATGTTACAGAATATTGTCAATTAAATACATTGAATCATCAAGTACATGAAACCAGTCAAATGATGCATTATGACCTGAAAAATTCATTTGATTGATGAGCCAGAGAAACAAAAGACTCAAATGACATTGGAGAAACAAAAAAAGTATCAAGAATGATGTTACTGCGGAAAGAAAAAAATAATAGAGTAAGTCAAGTAAAGTTTTTTAAAGTTACCCGAAAATAAATGTTATGTGCTTTGGATTTTTATTTATATCTATATATATATATACATACGTATTTCACGACATCTTATTTATAGTTGGTATTGTTGTGAGATTTTCAATTTAAGATGCCACAAGATATAAATTCACAGTATTATCTATTTTATTTTTGGTTTATTTATTTCGTTAAAAAAATCTTGGTTACAACGTGAAAAAAAATTACAAAAACATTTAACAGTCTTATTTAAAAAAAAATATAATTTTTTTTTCTATTTTTAAAAAACAGAATTTATTATCATTAATTTTATAATGACTCATGCATGGAAAACAAAAAAAAATAAATAAATTTAAAATTTATACAATAAGCTTTCTAGTACTTTTCCTTTGATTAATTAAAGTTTTGCCGAATTTTCTCGGACTAATAGAGGTAAATTTAATCGTGATAGGATTAGTTGTTGGAATATGCATTCTCAGCAACACACAGCTGTAATTGAAGATGCCATTTAACATTTATATATATCTTACTTTTTATAACCCAGAGAGATTTCACAGTAGATCACTAGTAAAATCCACGATAAATTCTTGAAATAAACTTGTTTAATTATCGACAAAAAAACACCATAAAAAAAAAAATAAAAACAACTAAATCCATTACTAAATTGATGACAAAGCATAATAATGATAATAAATTTTAATACAAAAAAAAAAACAAATAAAACTAATGAAAATTGATTGGCCTATATGAACAAGAGCATATATATACATATATCGATAAAACAGTAGTATGAGGTTTAAAAATGAAATTGTGAAAAAGGTAGAGAGTTATACCTCGTGGAGTTATAAACCATGTGGTAGAGGGTAAAAAGCGTCACGTGAGTACGAGAAATGCGTTGTGGCCAATAGACACTGGTAGCATACGTGTTTCTCTATGTATATAAATAAAAATATAGATATAAAATTTTCATATATAAATGATGGAATAATATATATGAACATGTATTAAATATACGTTGTATTCAACAGCAGGAGCAGCAGCAGCAGCAGCCTGAACAGTAGCATCACACACAGTAGTGCCAAGGGGGCTGGTACTGAGCTTTTTTTCTACACACAGAAAGAGTTGGGGCATCACATCTACACTCGCAGTCAAATGTAAGTTTATACATCTATATAAAATAGAATATATACATGGAGATGCCTCGATGTTTCCCCGGCGCGTTGTGTAGCCATAGAGAGAGGGTGGTATTTTATATCTGCTGTACCAGGCCAACATTATATCAAAGCGCAGAATCGTGCTTTACCAGTTTTGGTCGCATTGCCAGTTACATTTCGCGACTCACCGAAGGCAGACTACATTTTACAAGCAGCTTTGATAAAACGTAGCTTATATCATCAAAATACAAATACACAGGTCAAAATATAAACCCAACGTATATAAATTGCGCCCACTCATTGTGTGCTGTGTGTATTGAGTGTATCGTGTACAAACATATATATAAATATACATCTGTTCAAGAAGAGCGCATCCCAATTCGACCGTGTTACCACCCCTGATGTATATACCTTGTAAACACCAACATCACACGTCAAGTTGAAACATTAGTGGTGACTTTGTGTGTATATATAGATATTTATATGAACACGCAAACCTTCTGAATGTTACAATCAGAGTCAGAGCTTGTCGCGCTTCATCGGTGATTTAGTTTAACGTGTTTTCAATTTAGCAAAAATAAATGTATAAACTAGTTCTTTTTTTTCTTGTTTTAATACAAAATTGAAAAAGTCTTGTTTGCTGGCAAAATAAAAAACGTGTGATAAGAGTTGAAAGAGTCAAACCCATCTGAATGTCAAAGTGTCTGACATCTGTCCCATTGCAATTCCGGTTTGTCTGATTATTGTTATTTTTTTTTTTTTTTTATATTATTTACTTGTTTTGACCTTTTTTTATTTCTTTTTTTCTTCGGTTGAAATACGTCAAAGCATTGGATATATATATATATATATTTTTTTTTTTTTTTCATTATTTATTTGATAAACCACTGATTATTTGATTCTATATTTCTGTATATATATTTATTATTTTATTCTCTTGACTTTTTATGAAAAGTTCAAGAGGTTAAAAATTTATATACAAGAAAAGAGCTTTTTCTTTCACTAGTTTAAGATCCATCTTGAGGATAAAACAAAATAAGCAAGACATTCTGAAAGGATCAGAAATACAACACGCGTTTCTACTCTAGCGCGAGCTTTCGTTTGTCGTAAAAAAGAAATACGAAAAAAAAACGAAAAATAGAGACAAATAAGGGTGAATATAATAGTACATAGAAGGCATAACCCAAACTTGCTAAGACTTGTCTCTATTTTTTTGTTCACGCATTTTTTTTTATTTTATCTCATTGTTTCTTTTTTGTACTAGAGCTTTTTTTCCTTCTTCATTTTGTCTTGTTAATTTATTTTTTACTTATTTACTTATATATATATATATATTTTGTAGAAAAAAAATTAAATTAATACTGAATCTGTAGAAAATAAATCCAGTAGATTTCTTTCAAGCTCAGTTGAAAAAAAAAAAACGACAAAAAACAACTCCGTCTTGAATGTTGTGCTTGCATCGAAGATTGATTAATGAGTCAGTTAAAAAGTCAGTCAATGACAACACGATAAAGCGTAAAATACAATATTTTTTTTAATTTAGTCAATAAATAACAGTGATAAAACTTTTTTTTTCGTTTTTTTTCTTGTAAAGTTTATCTTTAGTGTTTTGTAAACAACAATAAGCTACAACGCTTTATTAAAAACTTTGAAACAAGTAAATTGATAAAAAACCAAAGAAAGACAATAAAATCAAATTGAAACATAAATTAAAATTTAAAAGTCGAACGAAGAATAGCCTGTGTCAATTTATTAGTTATAAATATTAAATAAATAATAGCCAAGGAATATTTATTAATATTAAAAAGGAAATATAACAAGTAAACAATTGTTAAATTACTTAATAACTTCAATGAATAATAAATTTAAAAATTAAAATTAAAAAAAGCCACTTGAATAAAAAATCAAAGCAATTTGGTAACTTGAATCAGCCTGGGGCCAATAGAAAATTCGATATTGTTCAGAGGTCGTCTGGCTTTTGGATAACCCCTCGTCTCTTCACTCATCTCTTTCATTTTCAAACAACTACCAATAACATTGAATAACTAGGCACGTTGTTTTGTGATTGTCACGAAAATACAGCCAAAAGATCAATGCTAAAACTATCGATGTGCGACCTTTGATAAATTTACAAATTAATTTAATTTAATCAAGAGTTTGTTAGTCATTACTTTTGAAGCTATCAAAATAATAAAATCAAATAAATCAGTAACACTGTGATACTATTCAGCAACAAAAAAAAAATAAAATCAAATAATTTAAAAACAAAACAAAAAACATATAAATTGTGATTCCAGTTAAACGCGAGTTTGTCAATTAATCAACCTATGGTTAATTAATATACGTGTTTTGTGTCAAGTCAACAGTGCGATACGTCGCAACGACAATTGTTTAAATAGTGAATAAATTTTATCAAAGTGACTTCGACAAAGTGCAACCCGGACAAGAAGATCCCCCAGCTGTATCCCCGTGACGTTATTGTCAGCATCAATGATAAGGGAAACCCGGGTATTGAGTTGAGGTTCGTTTGTTAATTTATTATTAACATATATATTATGTTTACTTTGTATACATAAATATGGGTTTGTTTAAACAATACAAGGGTAATAAATTATAACATTTGATATATATACTTTTACGCGGCCCTTCTTGATTTGTGTTTTATTATTTTACATTTTTTAAATTTACCCTCTCAAAATCAACTTTATAGTACGATTAAAATTCGATTTTAGTTGGCACCATTTGATTTACTGTTTGTACTCACTGGGCCACTTGAATTGAATATCAATTTTCAGTTGGCCAAAGTCAGCGAATTTCATGTACAAGAGCAAAAGAGAGATAGATAAACTTTTAGCTAACAAAAAAAAATTGGAAAAAAAAGGCAGCAATTTTTTTATTGAATTTAAATATCTTTATTATGACTTGTTGGAAGTTATTTTTTAATTTTTATCATATTCGTTTTATTATTTTTTTTTATTTCAACGTGTAATACTGAGATTTTGTTTCTTTTTTTATTTTTTTTTTCAATACGCAATTTTGCGATATTGCGGCTCGTAATTTTTTTATATCGTAAAATTGGATTTTTCATTTGTAAATAGCTGGTTATCAATTTATAAATTATTCCATAATTCAACTGTCATTTTTTTATTATTATTTTTCTTTTAATAATAAATTTTATGATTCAATTTACAGTTTTCCAATATTCAATAGTGCTCGAATGAATTATATCTATAAAAATTATTATTATTTTCATATTAAAAAATATATATATTATTCAAATTTATCAACAATGATATCATGATTCAAATTAAATTTAAATAAATTTTTTACTATTTTAATATTGCGTGATAAATAAAAATCAAGTTTACTAATTTTTCATGTTATTAATCCAAGACTACCAGAAAATATAATTTCAAGATTATAAAATATAAAAATACAAATAAATATATATTATTATGACGATTATTATATTGACATTCATTCACTTGTTGAGTAAAATATATATACACCAACATTTTATGTATATAAAAAAAAATAACCCTTAAAAATGTAGTAAAAAGCAAAAAAAAAAAAATTAAACGTATAAAATTAATTTTATTTTTTCATGGCTTCCGGCATTTTTGAGCGACTGTAATTCGTAAAAAAAAAGAGAGAAATGTCAACAAAACTACTCTGCAATTTCCCATTTTTACTTTTTTTAATTACAAAAAATTTATAGAGCTTGTAATTTAATTTTTATCGTTCAAAACATTAAATTCATTATTGCAGTGAATATATTCATCAATAAATATCGATGAAAAAAAATTTTAGATTCATATAATAATGATAAATTTAAAAAAATAATCACTCCATTTATCGTAATGGTTAAGGTAATGGTGAAATTATGTGTCCATTGGCGATTCAATGAGCTTTTCATACACGTGAGTTAAGCGATTTATATGCATTTTGGAAAACCATCGAAGTAGTATAGCGTTCATGTAATAATTTTAAATAATATAGCTTATACAGACATAAACCCGAGCACCTTTACATTGTACCTGCTATATGCATCTTCAGTAGATATGTATTTGCGTACACCTATATATGAATGCATGTATGAAAAGTGTGTTTGTAAGATGGTAGCTTTTCAGTTTCTGAATTTCTGTTAAAGAGAATCAGATATGCCATGAGCATACTCGACCTGAACGTGGTGGTTTTAAAAGTGTAGAATTGGCGTCCAATAGTTAGGCATCATCCCCTGTATAGTTGTATGTTTTGATGAGAGCCACATGGAGATAGAAGGAATAGAATAACTGTATAGTTATATTTTTTAAATTACACATACATGTATGCATCCAAGTATGTACTTATATGACATACAGATATAGACATGTGCACATGCACATGAAGCAACGTCTCTTCTCTAGACCTTCAACTCGTTACATGCATGAATAGCTTGACTCTTTTCCGGGGCATCGGCATCATAGAGAAAATCGAGATAAAAAGCTATTATAAAATAATGGTATGAGGTGGACACGTGAATTGATTATCGAAGCACCCTTCTCTCGTCACTCTCCTTTTTTCTTTATTTTCTCAATCTTATTATCTATCTCTTTCTATACTTTTTTCTCGATTGGATGCATCTTGAAAGTCTGTCGATTATAAATGACCAAATGCTAATTTACTATCAAAAAAAAAAATAAGACTTTTGCAATATATTCTCACTGATGTTTTTTTAAAAATATTTTTATCTTTTTATTTTTTGACTTTTTATATGCAGACTTTTATTTTCTTGCATTTTACAAATGCACACAGAAATTTTTTTCACTTGTGTATAATTCAAGTCCAGGCAACATATATATTCTCGGGATTTTTTTAACTTTACTTTTCTTATTTTTAAATTATAATGTACATTTGCGCAATGGAATGTAAAATATCAAGATCGTTATGAGAATTCATTCAAGTGAAAGAAAAAAGTGTGATGTAAAAAAGAAGAGAAAAATTGAACACCACCAAGAGATTGTTGAATTTTTATAGAGGGGTAGAAAATTTTTGCCAATTACCAGACGCTTTTCTTTAGATTTAGTAGGTGTTTTTTCTTCTTCCCTTTTATCTTCTTTTTTGTGAAAAGAAAAAAAAATGGTCTATGATTGATACACAAGTTAAATCACATGAGTAGGATAAAAATATTTTCAAGTAATTATGCATCAAGTTGGGTTTAATCAACGACTTATACTTGAGTCTATGAATACAGTTTGTGTAGTATATAATTTCCTATGTTTGATGTGTCTAGAGGCTCTTAAACTAACCTATACTCTTAAGGTAAAACCTCTACGCTTTGCTGCTTCAACCTGTCATCTCTATATCTCCGTTGGACCTTCTCCATTATTCAAAATCCATTAATCTTAATGGGTTTCGCGGTCGCTTCAACACGTTTTGTACTTTAATTCTGACAATAGAGACTTTCATTCTCACGATTTAACGATAGTAAACGTTAAGCACCATCCATTTTGTTCATTGCATACTTCATGTCCACTTCAATTATTATTCACTTGGTTATTTATTTTTACTTATTTACTAAATTATTGAAATTTATTCATTTTTTTTCACTTAAATCTTGTCATACATTCATATTGAATTCTCGGATCAATTATAAACACAAGTTGATTTAGATAAACTTTTTTTTTCCTATTAAAACACTTGTGAATTTTTTTTTTTTCATTTACTTCTTTGATAAAAAGTTAGTTGATATATATTATATATTTTTTTCATTATTTGACAAATAAATATACCTGGATATACAAAAGTTTCACTGGTTTTTTTACTATACAACTAACCACTGAAGCTTCCCCAAAGTTTTTGATGCCACATTTGATACACACTAAAGTTGGATATCATAAAAAGAAATTTTTTCAAAAGTATAACATTATAAAGCATTAGTTGATATTTTTTTTTCTCTTTGTAGGGAATTTTTTATTATCATCATTTTTTTTTTTTTAATATACTTTATGCAGTAGTACTGACTGTCTTTATATTTTATTTTCGCGAATTTAAAATAAAAGAGTTATTGACATTTTAAATGTTGACATATAATATACATTGATTTTTATTATTTTTTTTTTTACGAATTTATATATATTATGTGGATTAATATCATTATTTTTCATTACATTTTATTTACCCAGTTTATGATTCCATTGTAAAATACCGTAAGGACTTATGTTTAAAAAATAATGAAAAGACGAGCAGCAGATGGGCGACAGTAAAAACAAAAAGGGAAAAAATAAAATAAAAAAGAAAGAATTTACGGTAGAAACAATAAACTTTCGTTACTTGAAATTATAAGAAGTAGCACTTGGATTTTCGTATTCGTGTGGTTTGAGTTTTCAAAGAATGAAACATAAGTAGATAAAAAAAATTAAAAAAAAAAAAAGGGATTTAAACTGCAGTTATGAGGTGGCTTAATTTACGTATAAATTTATTCGAGAGAAAAAAAAAAAAAATAATAAAATGATAATCAAGTTGGAGCATCGTTTTATTTTCATAAAATAAATAATATAATATGAAATTCAATATTTATAATTTGGATTTTCAGTAATTACATATTAATCAATCAGATAAATAACCACAAGCCGAAATTTACCATCAAGTATTACTAATATATTAAAATATTTAATTTCATCAGTAAATACAATGCCTGTTTTATCGATTTTAATTTCATGACATAATAATAAATGATTACCTGCGTCTATGTAGATCGTGTTATTGATAATATGCCGTGTAATGAAAATGGCAAGGCAATGCATGTAAGGGAGGAAGTGAAGCCACAACGTAAAGTGTTTCATGTTCACAGTATTAAGTGAAAACACATACCCATAATATACATAGTTTTTACGGGTTATAAAATAAATTATAAAAGAGTTTATTCATTGTCAATTTGATAATATTTTTCAGTCGGGTATCTCCCCATTGAGTAACGGGTTGTTTTACAACATCACGCTGTAGCTTATTTCGATAGTGTACGATATGAATATATGGAGGGCATTTTGTTGAGTAAAACCACTCTGAGAATTGACTCGAAATACTCAATTTTATTTATAGAAATTCGCGATTGAAAAGGCAAACTCGACAGTCAGCCAAAAGGTCAATAGAACAAAGTCCACTATGAATCATTAACTTTTGATTTAATTAAACTTGTTGATAGTCCATTAAAATTGTTATTATAAAATAATCATTATTCGTATTTATATTTCAATATTTATGTTTATATTATGGTTCCGCTGACATTAATAACACTAAATAGCAATTTATATTCAAGAATGAAAAACAATAAAAATTAACGGAATATTATCAGCTATCAGATAAAAGTATACTTATTTTCATTTGTAAAATTACAAATGATTAATAATTACGACTGCTTTGTGCATTATTTAATTTAAAAATTAGTATACAAATTTTTTAGTAAAATTTTGTATATTTACAGTGTTAAGTCTACCGGGGGATTTAATTTTACTATGAAAATATATGACAAAAGTATGTGCAACAGTGTTTATATAATATTTTCAGATTATAATATCTCTGCTAGTTGACTTGCGTATTTAATTTTATCAAATAATAATAAATATAGATGAGTAATATCACAAATGTTTTAGCAACTTTATCAAAACTTTACTTGCATATTAAACGAAAAAAAAATAAATAACGATAATAATATAAAAACACTGGAGTAAAAAAAATAAACACCAAAGCATAAAAAGCCTTTTGATGTATGAATATGAATTTGTTTCTCATTTACTCGTATTGATTTAAGAAAGGCTTGATAATTCATAGAAAAATCAAAATAATAGTCGCAAAATGACCCTTTATTTTGATATGTTGTCTGCTCTTCAGATTGTTTTCGTATATACATTGTTAGGTGTGATGCTATGATAGAGTATTTGCCACGTTTGTAACTCCCTCAATGTAGGCCAATGGTAATGACTTGAAGGGTGACTTGAGGGTTTAACATCAACACCCCAACTTTTTCCTTTTTTATTATTTTTTTTTTTTTCGTAGAGATCAACGTACAAAATACTTTGCTGATAACACTTTTATTTATTTTTTTTTTCTTTCGCCTCTTTTGAATTTTTTTTCTTTTTTTCCACTTGGAGTCTGTACAAATTTTAAATGTGTGAAATTCTAGGTTTACTGATGTTTTGCTTACTTGACCTGACGAGAAAAGTACTGTAAATTTAAAAACATTTATCATATATTTTTTTTTATTCTCTTTTTTTAATTATAAATATTTTGAAGCATTTCGTCAATGTTTTGTCTGTTGAAAATAAAGTATATTTAAGTTAATTATTCGTTCACTTATTCATCATAGATTTGATAAATGCGGGATATAAAAAATTCATCGTTATGAAAATTGATTTTTTTTTTTTAAATTGAAATAAATAAAAGATGCTTCAAGTGCACATTGAGTTAAACAATTACTGTGTGGTTATATGCCAACAGAAATACTTGTTTCAGTCAATAACAAGAGTATTGTCAGATAAAAAATGCTTTCATAGATTCAATAGAGAAACATGTATGCTAGACAATGGAAATGTTTAAAACAGGTCACATAATTGTGTGAACCTTTGCTCTACTTTGCACATAATGTTACAAATACCAAAACAACCACTTGAAATTGTTCGTCTATTTTATATTTTCATCTTTCTCATCAAATTACCAAATGAATTTTTTATTTTTTTTAATTTAATAAGAAACTTTTCAATAATTAATTTGTAAATACATTTATTAAAGTGCACTTGAATTATTTTATTTTTCTTTGAACAATGAGTTTTTGAATTCAGCACATATTTGAAACGGAAATTTTATTTAAAAAATTATACTCAACTCGTGTTTTAATTTTAAATTTATATAAAACATTGGCTATTGTTGAAATTTCATTTTATTTTTAAATATATGCATTTGGAGTTTTTGAAATTGGCATTGATGCAACATGTTGAAATGTTTGCTTTTAATATAATACCAAACTTTTTGGGGGGAATAAAATTTTTAAAAAATCTTTCTCAATTCAGTATATTTGAAACTGATCATATTTGAAAAATAAATAAAAATATAACCATGAATACTAGTGGAAAAAAAAATTACGTAAAATGTAAATAAAAAAAAAAATTATTTCAATTGAAAAAAAATCACTGGCCATAATAATGAAGTATTAAATTGAAAAATTTCAAAGCAGTTGTAATCAATACAGGGTTTAGTAAATAAATTCAACTAAAAAAAAAATAACATTTTATAAATTTATAAAACTTTATTAACAAAAGTTGTTTGTATAATTGTTTTTGTATTATTTTTTAAAATTTATTATCCCTTGGCATATGAAGTTTGTAATATTGAATATTTTTGTTGATACAAAACAGCTTTTTTTTTTTTGATCCACGTGAAATTCATAAAAGTTTAATCATAAATGTAACAACCCCTGATTTTTTTGATGCGTAAAAAATGAATATTTTTACTACAACGTTGAACGTTTTGAATTCAATAACAAAAGGGGATGGTGAAATTCTATTTATTTTTGATTTTTCAAAGCGGTTAACAATTACTTTTCGATAAATGGGAAATAATAATAGAAAATTTTGTATGAAAATAGACATAATTTGACTTTGATTATAGTCAAGACTATTTTTTTGTTAACAATCAAATATGATTTATTTAGACTTTTATTTATTTCAATTTTTATACTTTATTGTATGGATATTGTGTTTATCTAAAATAGCAAAAATACTTTTAGGTCACTTTGTGAAAATAGATTTATATAAAAAAAGTAAAAAGTTTAGCGAAAGAAAGTTATTCCCGAGCGTCTAAAATGGTCAAAACGATTCGTGAAAAATAATGGTAGCGACGTTTGTTGCATTTGTAATACAATAATGTATCCTGCTATGTCATGGACTTTCTCACGTTATTCAAGTCACATGCATGACCTCATCCTGGTCTAGTAACCAACTGACTTTAAGAAAAATACAACATGGCAAAATAGACAATGAAATATCCACAAAGCTCGGCAGATTTTAGTCACTATAATACAAATGTTTGGACATGAAGAAAAACAACTTGAAACAATAAATATACATATATATCGAATGTATATCTACAGTGTACGTGATCAATCTAAATTTTCTTTTTTTTTTCGTTGAAGAAAAACTTGAAAAACATCTGATCCTTTGGCCCATTGTTCGCGTGTACATTATTCCTGAGAGATCGTATATAAAACCTAAGGTTCACTCGTAACAAACCCATGGCAATTTTTATTTTTATTATATTTTTTTTTTACCTATTCACAATTTCAACATTTCCCTCAGGATGAAAATGCTCTATATACAGATCCATACTAAGACCACTGAGTGATCTTTGGTCAGCCTTTTGCAGATACTTTTTGATATGGTACATGACCAGACTTCATGTATCTTCAACTTTTTTCAAGTATCTTCTTCAAGTTAACGATTTTACAAAGGTCAAATCAAGACGTTCAAGTTATACACATTCTAAAGAAAATACTGCACCTCATTATATTTTTTCTATACCATAAATATATATATTTTTTATTCCTTCAAATTCATTTTTATCTTTCAAATAATTATTTGAATTTTCTGAACAGAATTCTCAAAGTTTTAATTATATTTATTGACAAGTGTAAGTTTTTTTTTTTTATTTTTCATTTAAATATACAAGCAAGTTTAAAATGTTTAAGTTCGATAGATTAAATTGCGTTTAAATTTTTTTTTTATTATATAGACAAAAGTTTAATTTTAAAACAGTTTGAATAACTTGTGAAGTCAATTATCGCCAAAAATCTTTAGTTCAAAGTCTAATAGAGCATTTTTCATGAAGTACAAACTTATATATATATAAATTTACTTTCTTTACAACAACTGTGCACCATTTGTGCAAAGCTTCTGTGTGCTGCAGCAGAAGCAGCAGTAGGTTCTGGCTTGTGTAAATTACTCACTGAGTAGTGACTTGAACTGATAGGATTTTTTTTTTCCCAGCTAGTTTCTATGCCAAATCAACAACAGTTTGAAAGTGATAAAAGTTTAATTTCGATTTTCAAGTAGGCTGATCTATTAGACAAAGCGAAGGCATTTGCATGCAGATTGCATATGTATATAAAACTAAAATTTCATCACCCAAACTCATCATGAAATTTTCATATGTATTATAAATGAATTTTTCATATTTTATTTATTAACACTAAATCGGATTGGCTTTGTGATTATTCAAAAATAAAACTCGGTAAAGTTTAACTGAGCAAATGAAAATATAATTTAAGCATTAAAACTAATTAACTGCAGTTGTTCATAGATTATGGACGAGAGATGAAAGATAACTTTAACTTCAACTTTATTTTGAATAATGATAAATTAATATAGCAGTGTGAATATGACATATAAAGGTTACACTGACAGGATCTCAGTGTGACCATGGAAGCCGCTTTAAGGTTAATCCAGTTAATTATCGTTTAGAGTAATTTAACTGTCTACAGTCCCTTGGTGACTTAATCCAAAATGCTAGTGTAACTAAGGAAACATTTCAACCTCTATCCTATTTCTCTTTTACTTTGGAAAATTGGAAATTCATCGAAATACTGAGACCCGAGAGTCTGAGACTTTACTAACCCAAATGTTTTACAATTATCAAAATTCCATATAGCTGTATCCCTTTGCAATTGAATTTTCTTATTATCTATTTTCAAATTAGTTGTTTACAAATAAATCTCAAAGGCAATATACAATTTTCAAAATTAATTTAATAAACATTGACAGCTTTTTTTTTATTTATAAATATAAAATAATGAATATGAACATTTTACCGCAATTCAAGTAATTAATAAAAATAAATTTGACTAGAGGCAAGTGAATTTTAAAATCAATCAGCACCAGAAATTCAGTCACCCCTTAGGCAACGTATAAAAATAAAGAGAAATCACCAGGTGAAAAAAAACATGATAATAATAATGAAAAATAACAAAAAAAAAAAAAAAGGTTGTGCTTGTCGGTCATTATATACCAGTGTGAACTCAGATCGTTTTATGCTTGCAAAATTTTTATTTTCTACTCGCGTGGTTACTTTCTTTTTTTTTCATGTTGAAAAATTTCAGTTTGAGCTTTTTTTTTTCTCGAAAGGATGGATTAATTTTCAGTGTCGAGAGACGAGATTGTTTTAGTTGTACTTCATCGCTAAAATTTTACTCACGTATACACCAGTCCTTACATAGCGTCAAATTGACCTGAAAAAAAATACATTTTTTTGTGTATAAAATCATTCAATTATAATAAATTGCGTTAAAAAAAAATCTAAAAATCCCAAATGGTATATGTAAATTTCAAGTGAGATGAGACGTGAAAGAGTCGATATAAAATTAGAAAAAAAAAATGCAATTACAAACATAGCAAGGCTTAAATAATGCAGCTTGATGTATATTTTATTTTGGTTCTGAAAATGATATTAATTCATATTTATCATTTTGGTGGTATAGTTGGGTTATATTTGTATCAAATGAGAGCATAAGAATCGTGAGACCAGACACATTGCATACCCAAGTGGAATTGTCCAACGATAATATTCCTCCCTCTTCACATGGTTATATACATAAAGTTGGAGGGATATGAAATCTCCATCCGTTAGCTGTTATGCTTATCCATCCATTTACTAGTCTTACTTTCTCTCCATCTCTTTTTCTTTCTCTTATCACAGTATATTATTGTATATTATATGTCTATATATTTATACACAATTTTAGCACATTGTTACTATTGTATTTTACTCTCACAGTAACTCTGTTGCCTGCTCAAGTTTTCCAAACTCAACTTGGATTATATTTTTCTTTCAAATCCAAATAATATATATTTTTTTTATCTCTAAACTTATTTTATTTATTTATTTATTGTTCATCATATCGAGGTTAAAATTAAATTCATTTTTAATATTTAAATATTGTTTTAAAAATATAATCGATACGTTTGTACTTTTTAGCTGTCGAAAAAATATATGATGAATAGAATTAAGTAGATTAAATATAAATTTTTCATCATTTTTTAGTTTATTATTTGCATTATTAAATTTAGGGTTTTATGAAAAAATATATGCTTATCCCTCCGTTGACCTTTCAATATCCATGCAGTAAGTTTGTATGATGATTCACGTTATTTTCACGAGTCACAGAGATTTAACTGTTAATTTGCATTTTAATGTAGAATTGTTTCTGTATAAGTTGTTTTCCATTCCAATTATTCAATCAACAGTGTACATAACAAATGCAAATTTTTACATTATGTAATTAATAACTGTTTGCCTACATGTATCTGTCATGAATATTAATTAATTATTATGAATTATTGATAAATTTATACAATATCATTATGAATTATTTGAAACTGTAGTTGATTTGTCGATGGCCAAGCTTTATCTCACTCACAAATCATTAATCCAATATATTTTGCTATTTTTTTATTTTATTTTTTTAATTTAACAATAAAAAAAACGAACAAACCCCGCAAACTCTCATCAGTGTAGTGGTAGACATGGGTTCAACCAATGTGTCACGCTTGTGCTTCCATGTCATGCTGGATTTTCACGTTGACATAGATATTGTAGAGCTATTTGATCGTCCGTCAGTACCACAGACAGTCTGATAATTGTAGATCATTTGCTATTTAAATATTTTTAAAAAAAAATTAAAATTAAGTTTCTCTTTATGGTTAGTTAGCTTCAATGTTTTGACGTTTATTTTAATTAACTAGAAAGGATTGACTTTAGCTTTTGAATAATGACGTTTAGTATAAATATTGAAAAAAAATAACTGATAATTATTAATTTAATAAATGTGAGAGATAATGTTTGATGTTTTACTAATGAAAATAAGAGAAGCAGATAGATATTGCCTTGCGGTTAGACTTGAGTCTCGAATGTTTATTCAAACTTAAAATTCCCGCACACACACATAACATATCCAATGTAGGAATCACTTATCATTCAGTAAACGGTTGTTGAAGCGTTAAAATCTATTGAATATAAAGAATCGGTGAAAGCTCAGTTGGTGCGATTGGCTTCGGGAAATCTCAATGAAATTTCGTCAACTATAATCTCCCGATAAATGTGGATAGAGATGAAATTGCAGTGGTTTATGCTATTCTAAATCTCAACTGTTTGATCTTTTGAATAAACTATTTTTTTTATTCATATATTTAAATTGAATAATTATCATGATTGACTGGGTATAATAAAATTATTTTTCACTAATAAAACTTGGATATATACGTGATCGTTTGCAATATTGTGTGTGCATTATGTTATACCAAGAATTTTCTTAAAAAAAAAAAACCCAACAAAGTTTTAACTCTTTTATTGCTGTTTCTTTTTCCCACATTTTATTATTTTAAAAATCTTATTTATTAGATGAAAAAATATACATGTAGCAGGGTGTGTTTTAGATATATCCTCAGGCAATTCCAGTAGAGAATTACCATGATAAATTTATTTTGCCCCTAATATATTGAATATATGTGACCAGATATCGTGCGAGGGCTTTCCTTAAACTACCAGCAACAGTATATATGTAGTTTATTGTACGAAAATGCTTCGTATATTCAAACGTTTAGGACAGATCCCTATCTATGGGAGTGATGCCAACTATACTAGCTCCATAAGTCGATCGTATAACGTTGATCCTTCCATTAACTCAATGTCTGAACATAACCGAGTTATACTACTGGCGCGCATACTGTGCATACACTCACCAACTCTTGGCTTTATACCCTTGATAATATATAACTTATGCAAATTTACATTAATTTATAATTAAATAAAATTTAGTCAAATATATTAATACCAAATATTATTTGATTAATTATTTTAATATTTACATATCAATTTATATTTATCTTTATGAAAGTATTCGTTGAAAAAGAAAAAAGTTAAAAATGTTTAGAGAAATATTGAATGTAGTTGACTAGTTATTGCTTACTGTACCGCAACATCAAGAAAAGTGCTCTTGAATTTGCGATTTCCGAGACCATATTTCTCGGTTGAAGATTCAAGGAAGCCCTCGAGCTGTTACCAACATCAGCACATATAAAAAAAAAAAAAAAAACACGAACGATTGAAATGACAATTGGTCTGTCGACGATGTTCCATTTTGTCAGCATACTGAACATCGGTACATCTGCATCTGTAAGCATAGTATAGATGGATATATTATTTATTATTATTATCATTTTTTTTTCAAGTATATTTGAACAGGTTATTCAAAGATTTTTCAATATTTTTATCCAACATACAAATGGTCTTGAATAAAAATTTTTATTGAGTGTAAATTTTATTTTTTTCACATTTTGCATACTCTTCAATATATACCATTAATTTTGTGCTTGCGGCAATTCCAAATAAAATAGAGAAAAGTAAAGGAAATAAAAAATTGAAAGAATATATTTTATTATACATCAATCGAATGTGATGGTCGCGATAGAAAAAATAAATATATGTAATATATAAAAATGAATTTGGAAAATAAATTTTAAAATCATATTACGTGAAAAAATCAAATATATAATAATATTTTTCATTGTGAAATTGCTTGTGAATTGTCAGGCTATCATGTATCCTGATATTTTCAAAAATAAACTAATATATAAAATAGATTTTATCCAAAGGAAGACTTAAAAGTAAATCATATTACGATGTCTTTTGTCCAAAAAGAGAATCAAATAAGGAAAAAAAAAAAAAAAAAATATAGTCTATCAATCTAAGTGCTGTGTATTGCATTTGTATTATTATTGTAAATTTTTTTGCAAACATTTATCGTATATAGAAGACGGTAATGTTTTTGAACAAGCTGAATTTTTTCGTCAGCTTTTTATACATATAAACATAGCGTATCCCTCGTTTTGATGTCAACGGAAACGGGATGCGAGTGGTGGTATTGTTGGTAAGCCTCGTTAAGCTCACTAGGCCTATCTTTTGGCATTCACTGGGTATCATGTTCTCCCTTACAATGCCAAAGACCTTTACCAAGCTTTATCAGCATTTGGATAAGCTCCTATCCCTCAGTATTGTTCTCTCAACATTGCGAACATCGTAGTTTTATTTGGAGATGAAAAAACCACAATATTGTGGTGGTAACCCAAAGACCTCATGAGATTTTAGATGTGAATCTCATATCTATGTATAAATAATATTTACCAACAATATAAAATAATATTAAATTAATTTGTACATGATATCTCATGTTCTCTCAATCCAAAACAAACTTTTCCAAAAATCCTGATTATAGTTTAGAAGTAGATTTAATTATTTCAAGCGTATATGAAATGTTGAAGTTCAAATACATAATTAAATCGTCTCGGATATTTTATAATTGCAATAATATAAAGTTCAATCATCATCAATACACTTGCTTTAAATTTTTTATTTTTTATTCTTTTGTGATCACTGAGAATTCTTTTGAATTAATGTTTGCAATAATTTACAATGGATTTTTTTTTATACAATACAATAAATACACATAAATCGTATCTTTCTTGTCAAAGGTATTTTTTGTAAAGAAGTTTTTTACAATAGACCAAGTTGAAGTAGATTGGATTGATACAAGATATGACATTGTTATTTTATCTTTTTTTTTTTTTAAATAAGAAATAACAATAAAACTGGTGTCAAATAAATGAATCACGTATTCCGAGAAAGATGACAATTGGTACTTGAAATAGTTACTATTTTGATTTATTATTATTACATTTTTTTTGTCGACAATGAGTGTCAACCTTTGTTCACTCGATTGTCAAGTAGAGCTTTCTTTAACCCCCACGGACAAACCTCTTTTTCTTTTTATACTAAAAACAAAAAAAGCCATAAAATATATATGAAAATAAACAAAAAAAAAAATAAGATGAATGAATAAATAAATTTTAAAAAAATGTATATGGATCGAAATGGAATTTTGTATGGAATCCGATGATGTCGTGCGAATGCAAAGTGATATAACGAAAGCAAAGTAGGTGTACAAATGCCAATACGAAAGAATCTCAGGGTTGTGCATAGCATCGATGCATTTATATGTGTGCAAATAAAGGTGCATCAATTGTTGGTCCGAATGAGATACGATATTCGGCATATATTCACGTCCCCGTTCCACCAAAAATACTATGTGCTTTATAGAATTCCTCTTGGGACTCATTCAAGTGTGGTTTTAGAGTGTGGATTAGAGTCTCTCTCTTGCTTTTGGTCATGGTATGTCGCACAATTCAAAAAATAAAATAAAAATAACGATAAGAGTCCACTGGAGATCCAGAATAAAAACCACTATGTGAAATGAAGCTTAACATTATTTTTCATATCGGTTGCAATATATTTATATATGAAACGAACAAGAAAAAAATAACGAAATAACAGTTTTTTTAAATTAAAAAATTTGCAAAGTTTCAAAAAAAATTACAACGATGAAAATGGGATGTGAATTTAAATAATCAAATGATACTGAAATGAAAAAAAAATTATACTTAGAAATTTTAAGTAGAGACATAATTTAAAGAATTATTACAGATATAGATATATATTTTTCCTTGTTCGTTCTCATTCAATGAAAATAGTATAATAAAAAAAATAAAGGGCTAACGTTCATTGTGAATTCATTCCTCTTTGAATGGATAACGAGTATTCCCTCTTTGGACTACTAATCCCACTACGTCAGATCAGAGATGGCAAGAGGAAGCTTGCTCGAAATATCCCTTGCTGAGTGAGCTCGTTTGTTCATCTCTCACTCTGTATGTTCACCTTTTTTTATTTTTTATTTTTATTTTTTTCCTACTGCCCTGCTAACTTTTATTCGTTTTATTTATTTCACACTTGCGTACCTCTCACATTTCAAATACTCCAGCTGTCTAAGCTTATGTGCAGTGAAAAAAAAAAAAAAATTCGCACAAAGTAGATGGACCCAAAAGTCCGTAAGTAAAAGACAAAACATCACTCGATGCACGAATACCCACGTTGTATGCAGGGTTATATGATATTCACAATAGTGAAAACAACTTATCCCCCGTGAATCGATGCTTTTTTTTGGAATTTTATTTTTCAAGACAATGAAAAATGATAGAGCTGAATTGAAAGAGAATACTCGTAAATTCGATTATACCCTCTAAACTCAACCAAAAATGTGTATGTCGATCGATAGACAAGAAAAATATATTGAATTTTTTTTTTTCTTATTTTTGCCAAGTCACTTTTGTCTCTTTTTATTAATAAAATAAAAAATTATCATTCAATTCTATTTATAGAAACTTGAGCTTTTAAAAATAATTATAAATTTTTAATTTTCGTTGATTTATTCATAAAGTTTATTTAAAGACTTTATCAACTTTATTGATGAATGTGCACTAATTAATTAAATAAAAATAAAACTTTAGTTTATACAAAATGAGTAAATATAAACTTGATAAGTCAAAAGTTCTGTTCTCGGTCATGAACTTTACAAACACTTTGAAGGTGAAGATTTTTTCCTGTTAAATAGCATAGAAACATTTATAATGCGTGTGACACAGTAACTATTATTATAATCATTAAAACAACTTGTTAATTTAAAGAAGGGTAAAATTGTTAATTGAGGGAGAAATTAAAGTGTCAAAATGTCACTTTATTTTATAAAAATTACCATCATAATTTCAAATATCAAATTGACATGGACAAAAATTTAAATTAAATTAACATTAAATTTTTTTATATTTAAAAGCTCAATAGTCTAGAGGAATTGATTTTTATTATTTAAAAAAGAATATAATTCACAAAGAAATTTAAAATTCAATTTGATTAAACTTCGTATAATTTATGTCTTACTATTATGAGAGGCTATTGTTATTCAAAGCTCAATATCATGCCTTGCCTATGTATAGCATGATAAAGCATCATTAAAAATAAAAATAAAAATATATATCAGTATTATAAATTAAAAAAAAAAATTGATATCACACGAATAACTATGATAAATACAAATTTATAATAAATCTTTAAGCTGTTATCATTTCATTAAATGTCAAATGTAAAAAATGACATGAAACAACGAGCCAATTATTCAATGGAATATTTAATAAATAATTGTCACAGTGCTAGTATATTTTTTATCATTATATAATATTATTATGATAGATAAAAATAACGTATTCAGTGTTGCCGCATATAATATTGGAATATTGGAAAATTGTATTTTATAACATGCATCTCCCACAGGCGAACAGTCCACCAGGTATTCTAGCTTCTTTGTTATGCATGTATGTGAGACAAAATTATTATTTTATTTCCGTTGAAAAACATGAACTATAATTATATGATAAATATAGTGTTATATTATTATCAGCCTTTGAAATATACTCAGGACATTGCTATTCAGTTATTTATCATGAAAAATAAACAATTAAATTAAAATATTTATTTATGTTGAACATAAATGTTGTCTATGACATTCGTTAATTGAACAATAATTATTTTTTTTCTTATCATTTTATTATTAGCGTTTCGTTATAAATATCCTGACATTTATTCATTTAATATTTATCCAACAATAATTTTCATTATACTCGGCGTTGAAAGAGATTAACAAGATGAAAAAAAGATTAAAATATTAACCAAAGTATAAAGCACAAACTATATGGGTAGTTTAGAATAATTATCATTGTTAATTGCTAATGTGCGACGATAAGTTTCACTTGAATTTTCAGACATTTTATAGTATATTTAATTATTAAGTTGATAATAAATTAATAACAATTTAATTAATTTATTATAAAACCTAAAGAATAATTTAAATTATAAAATATTTCATTTTTTGAAAATTTGTAACGTCAAATTATTGGATTTTATATAAATCTTGAGCAGCGTTTTAATTTTCTGAGATTATTTGTGAAAAGCTCATGATATCTAGAGGATAAATATAACTTTGTTGATCACGTAAAGCAAGTTTCTGGCTGGATTACAAAAAAATCCAAAATTGAATAGACCTTCCAATGTGAATTCGGCCAAGGATTCGAAAGCTCAATTGGAGAATAGCAACGTCTACAATAATGTCAGTTTGTTTGAACGTTTATGGGGTCAACCGGATCACTGCCGGAAGTTAGCTTGGAAGGGTCGATAATGAATTATTGAATATTAGGATTACTCATTGGCTATATTGTAGTTTTTCCGTTGGTATAAATATCTCTATCTGTGCATTCGAATATATATTGTCTATCGATAAACAAAATTTATACGAAAATGGAGAATTTAGAAAAAAAAACAAATATATTTATTTATTTATTCTTTCATATCTTTGTAGGTTTTTTTTTTTTTTTTTTGATAAACAATATTAGCCAAAAATAAAAGGATGAAAAAATATATTTAAAAAATAGTCTCGGATCGTTATTAAAAAATTTAGTATCTTAAAATTCTATGAAAATATTTATAACATTTTTTGTGCTATGAAATTTACTGTTTAATAGTACTAATAAAAGTCAAAGGATATGGCATTTTAAAATCTCCATTTTTTTATATATACTAAAAAACGTTTGTACTCTTCTTTATATATTATATTTTTACTTTTTTTCTTTTGCTGCATATTAATGTCTATTGAGAGACTTGAAATTGACTTAGAACTTATAAATAATAAGATTTTATTTTTCATCTTTCGCGGCTTTTTAAAAAAAAATTTCTCGGTGAGTATGAAGGATAAAAGAACGAATGGAAAATGATAATAAAAACAAAGACAAACGCATTCATAAAACTCCAGCGAAAATAGCAGATAACAGCGGTGGTTCTTTCATAGTATATTAGTATGTCCGCACATCACTATATTTTTGTGTAATTGTGAGAGTGCATGCATTTTTGTGTACGTGACTGGTGGCTTCGTATTTGTTTTAAAAAAGTTTTATAAAGTTTTTGGATTAAAAAGTTTCTTGGAAGAATACGCTAGCATACCGTGACCTTACTAATTAGGGACCATGGTTTTCTCTCTTGAGTAAACCAGTTTTCTCATTTCACTAGCCAATGGTCTGTAGTTACATCTGCACTTTACCACTTGAAACATCCAGATAAATAAAATAATATATATCTAGATTTTTAAATTTTAGATATTCCACTAACTATTTGATGATAATGATTATGAGAAAAGTTTTTATTTTATTTTTACTCTTTGTTGGAGAAAAAAAAACAGACATAAAAGTTTAGAAATAATATTAAACGAAATAATGATATATATGTAGATACTTTTGATAAAATTTATCTTTAGAAAAAAAATAAAATAAGAAATAGATATTCTTTGATTTTATTACACTTGATGAAATAAAAATACTTTTTTATATTTAATGTAGATTCATGAATCTGAGTCTATTCTGTGTTGTATATTAAAAATGACAAGATTTTTATCTTTGTAAAAATAAATTGTGTGTCCAAGCGGTGACATTAAGGACCTAACAACACTTGAGTGATCAAAGTAAATATTCACTCCGTATTGCAATGATATATTCTTTTGAATTAAAAAAGTAACATGAAGCAATAATTATTATTACAAAGATGAGAAATATAGTAGAATGTATTTTTAATAATCAAAAAAGTAAAATATCCTTTCACCAATATTTCTGTATATTTTTTTTTTTTTTGTTTGTTTTGTTTATATAAATTTTTATTTAAATATAAAATCAATAAATAATAATTCATTGACATGAAATTAATAACCTCAATATTCTTCTGTTGACCTTTATAATTATGTTTAACAATTTTACTTGTAAAAAATTTAAAAACCCTTAAAAATTTTAAGTAGTACAAGTCAATCAATGTCAGACATAAAATTTTATTTGTCAATTTTCATTAAAAAAAAATTCCTACTACATCATAATTACAATTAATAATGTTTCTCGGTTAGATGTCAATATTTTCTGAAATATTATTATGAAAATTCATGAAAAGACTAATAAGTTTTCCATGAAAATTGTAACATTTATCAATATTTATTATTAAATTTAAAATCAAAATTTTTCCATACAGTAAATTATAGGATGAAAGTTTCTAAGAAAGATGAAAGAATAATAAGGAAAAAAATATAAAAAACTTTTATTATCTTATCATGCAATTGGTTCTAGACTGGGCAGCACATTATCGTAATGGGTATAGTCGGTTAGCGGAAGAGTCTATAGTCTTGACGTTCCTTGACTGAATATTGTGTTTCTAAGTGGCCATCAAGTTCACAACGTGCTTGCCATTTTACCCAATAGTGTCTCATAGATGAGTGACCACATTGAATTTTACTCAACGCTGTAATATATCTATATATATTTATATACATTTCAAATTTCACATTAGTACAAACAATGGAATAAGTGAACGAAGTGTGAATAATCCATTATCTCGATAGTTAAACTTTGTCTCATCCCCTTTGTAGTTTTAGTTTAAATTAATATATTTTTCATGACACATATTATAAATTTACAATGAAAATATAAAATAGTTTATTCGTACCATATATAATTTTAAATATCAAAGAATTTTATTTATTTATTTATACAAAATGAAATGAATTTGATTGATAAATTTGATAATTATTCATTAAAGTTTATGTAATTACATGAATGAGTTGACAATTTTACTGTTGAAATTGCTTTAAACAAAAGTGTTATTTTATAGTTGTTTTAAAAAGATGCAAACCGGGCTAAAAGTTAGTTTCACGTTAACGTCAGAACACGAGTAACAAACTACTTTGGTTGTAGTAGAACGGTTGGTAGTAATAGTATTGTGAAATGTGGCAGCCTGGTTTCCCTGAGGGCATCAGAGAAAATTGTGGGTCCTGGGACAAAAAAGAAAAAAAAAATAGATGCGAGGCAGTCGTAAACTCCACGATATAGAGCTTTTTCCGATGTTTTTTAATCTCAAAAGTAAAACTATTCAGTTTCCCAGTATATATAGGATAGCCATCCAACCCAACATGCATATATTGCATTGAGTTTGTATTCTACCTATCGATTTCTGACCCCTTTCCCCCTATATACAAATAAACTTTTTCCATTCGTTTATTTGTACTATTATTTCTAATAAACTTTACGAAAATAATAAAATAATAAAAAAATATATACCAATTTTATGCAAACTAATGAAATTTTACTAATTCAATATTTCGATTAAGAAAAAAATAAAAGAGTTAAATTAAAAAGATTATTTTATATTTTCCAATTTATGTATTGCAAAAAGAAAACTTAAAATGAAAAGGATATTAATAAAGCAATCTTTTGAGTATTGAAAATTAGTAATCGATTACATGTGAGAGTAAAATATAAAATTTCTTTAATTAATTTAATTTCGATTTTTAAATAGTGAAAAAAAAATTATCAAGCGTTTTGTTATTTATTTGTTTTTTTTTTTTTATGTTTTTGTGGAATGAGATTTTCCACGCAATAAAGAAAAGAAAAAACAGATACATTTTTTTATTATTTTTCTGTTCTTTTATGAGACTCTCTGGTACACCTGTCGCAACGTAGGGAAGAAAAGTGGCGCAGTGCGAATTAGTTTTGCGGATTCTCGCTGGGATTCGACATGCCTCGGTAAATGTGTGCACCAACCGCGTGTCATTGTCCATATATGTTTGATAAAAATGTGTGTTACTATAACTTCTTCTAGGCATATGTGCCTACATATTATGAACCACACTTTTTTTAAGATTTATGACATTTTTCGTAAAGATTTTTTCACTTGCAAACTTTGCAATCTATTTACATATGACAAAAAAAAAAATCCATTCTTATATCTAGTGCAGCTTTAGCAAAAAAAAAAAAATGGAAAAAGCATTATAAAATTAAATATATGTTTGTACGCATTTTTTTTTTAATACGTAAATTTTATAAATTTAATTTTTTATTTATAAAAAAAATTTTATAAACTCAAATAACGATATTATATTTTGCAAAAAAATGTTTGAGTTTTTTTTGGGTATTAAATTTATACTTCCACAGAGAATATAAATAGTTTTTTTTAATTTTATTTTTTTACCCTGCAAATGAAGTGTAAACTTTCAAATTAATCAATATACACCCAATGGTCGTTTTTTTTTTTGTAATTTTTTTTTTTCTCTCTTTTATAAACAAAGTTGTGAAAAGAATTGCAGAATAAATACTTTGGTGTTTGAAAATTTTATAGTTCCATCAGTTTTAATAATTTTTAAATTTTTTATTTTATTTATTCAAACACACATTGTACGTGACAGTTTAATTATACACTTTTAAACGTGCATCCACCAATTGATGGTAATGTAAAATAAAGGATGCGTGTAAAAGCGTCATTGATGTTGCACACAAATATATTTATTTTTTATTTTTTTATTTTTTTATTGTCTGCAAAATAGAATACAATGAGAAATCCAGTATAGCTGCGTGTCAAGTAGCATTAGACAAACAAACTATAAAACTGAAATATATTCAATTCATATATATGCAGAGATATATTTCGAACAATATGCTCATAGCAGACTTTATCACAAGTTGCCACTGTTTGCATGTGCGTATGCTTGATTAGCTCTCTTTCCTCAAATAACACGTCTAGCTTTATTGCACGAGTATATCCTCTGAATCGTAAAAAAATTACCAACTGTTTCATATATCCTCACAATGTACACATCAAAATCATTAAAATACTTAATTTCGCATGTACAAACAAACTCTTCAATTGCTTCAATATCAAAATTGTAATTATTATTTTTTTATAATTTTTTTTTCTTAGTTTTTTTATTATTTACCCTCTAAAGTTCTTTCCACTTCATCATACATACATCTACACACATGCTTTTTATATAGACATTGGTCAATGAACTTTCTTGTTTGTTTTATTATTATTTTTATTTTTTTTTCCATCTATTAACTTTGTGCAGAATTAATTTTCTCTTTGACATTATATACGCGAAAGCATGTAATCTCGGTTTTTCCAGCAATTAAATGTGATGCTTGTGATGATTATGGTTATAAACATCTACGGAGAAAAGTTACGCTTAAGAATTATTATTGTACGTGTGTTGTATATAATTATGTTTATATACATATGTATGTGATTTTAGCTTGTGAAAATGAGAGAGGATGGGATGATTGTTAGGCTTTTGTAAAGTAAAACTTCAATGTATATTTCAAGGTCTGAGATATATCCGTTGGTGTATTTGAAGGATAATATAACCACAAGAAGACGTTGTTCAGTTGACTGAGTTGTAACTCTGAAAAACAGACACTGGAAAATATTCATCCCTTCTTGTAAACTCTCGCTACGTCTTAACGGTGCTTGCAAGCTTGGTTGCTTGGTTGGTTGGTATATACACTTGAAGAAGCTGTGTAGCAAACGTTTTACCCTTTGGCTATCCAACATACTTTAGAGCTGTTTGTATGTGCACACGAAAGATATAGGATAAATTACGCTTGGTAGAACACCGACATACTACTGCCACAACTACTATATGCATACGTCTTTAAAGAAATAAGAAAAAAAAATTGAAAAAATATATATTTTATATCAAGCTAAGCTTTTTTTATATTTTTCTTTGGCTAAAAAGCTGGTTTCACGTCTTTTCTTGAACTCAACATTTATCTAATCGCAATAATTTTTTCACGGGTCAACTGAAAAGTCCCCTGGTTTTCCAACGGTCATGAAAGTTCAAGGGTTTTAAATATTGAAATTCAAATTGTTTTACCATCTTTTTTTTAACAGCCCAATTTTATATTTATATAAATCTAAAATTCTTATTGTTGTTGGTCTTTTTTTTTTCTTTTTTTGACGTTGAATTTTTTATACAATGAACAATTGTATGGAATCATCAGGCATTAAAAAATCAAAAGAATACTGAATAAACAAAAATGGAAAGAGTTAAAAATATGAGGCAGAGTTCAAAGAGTGACGTATTATATTTCTTGCCTTTTATGTGTGCATGTTCCAATTCCATATTTGTCAGCAAGTTTATGCCCATCACGCGTTTTTTTTTATTTTTCATTTCGTGTTTTAAACATTTCTACTGTGTGAATATTACAAGACTAGATCGTACATTGTGCACGCGATACATTTGATGACTATGTGCATCACTTACATTTTCAAATGGATATACTTGGTATATTATGTTTTTGCAAAATTGTAAAAAAGATTATCCTTTATACTTGATACTTTTTTTTAACAAAAACACTACTTATTTATTTATTTATTTATCTAATTTTTTTTCTTAATATAATTTGTTGAAATATTGATTGATGATTTTAGTCGTTTGAGACTAATCCGTCAGTTGTTATTGTTAAATGAAATTTGAAATTCTTTTTATATTCAAATGAGATTGATTTTTAATTTATATTTCGCTGGTTAATTTTACATTCATCAGTGTGGCTTCTTTGAAACTCCCAAACAATTATAAAACTTAATTTGAAATTACTTGCATTGTCATTTATATTTCTGTATTTGTTCATAAAGTAATAAACTAAAACTTTTTTTTTTATTTTTCAGGTAAGGATTCATAGAATGAAAATAAGAAAAAAAAACTCCATCAACTTTAAAAGTCCTGTGCATATTAATTACGGTAAAAAAAAAAAAAAACATAAATTACTTATTTTCCTTGTTTGAAAAAGTTTTATGATATTTTTCATCTTTATTATCGACTTTCAAAACATTTACGAAAATTTACCACAGCAATTACACGTGAATTGAAATTGTTACCCCAAAAACTCGCAATTATTCTAAGCAAGCGAAAAAAAAGAATATAATAATGATAGTAATAAGGTTCTTGGATATAGTAAAAAGGTTGGCTTCAATTCACTTATCATTATGCCAGACCTATAGCAATCCTCATGACCACAGAACGACGACTACAAAACTGTCGCACTTTGGCAGTACTATATATCGATCCAGTAGTCTGTGGAAGGAAGTAGTTAACTTTTATTACCCAAGCAATAATCGTTCCAGCGGGTCTATGACGCTGAATGTCTAGGTCTTAACTGGATTTTTTTTATACAAGCCCATGGATTCCCTCACTTTTTGACACGACTTAAAAAATATAATAATAAAATTATATTTATAAAAAAAAATAACAGTTTGCGACATACCCTGCTTGACATGTTTAAACGACACAAACACGTCCTCATTTTTATAATCCGACTTTGCAAATCCCTTGCATTACATAAAATATAGTTGACGAAACAAAAAAAACAAAAATAAACATAAAAAAATTCCAGCTGTATTGATTTATCTCTGAAGGACCCTTTTTTTTTGTCATTTATTTTTGAAAAACTGTTAAAATATTCATCGAAAAATATATCTTGAGCTTTTTTAGAAATTCAATTATTTGACAAACTCAATGTTGTCACAATAATTCTTAAAAAAAAAAAATAATCAGTATATTTTATTGACATTAAACTTATTTTATATTTACAATAAACAAATTGATTGTTGACTTCATATCGACAGTCGATATTATCCATGAAAGCAGCTTTCTCAACAGCAAATTGTTTCTTTGAAAGCTGCAATCTGATATTCAGCCTTGATCGGGTTTTCAAAGACTAAGTATTTATATATCTCCTTTTCTAATATCGAACTAAAGAGAACCAAAGAGAACCCACTACCCTCTTAGCCGCACCTACTTTTCAAACAATAAATTGAATCTACCCCATTGTCAATAAACGTGTCTACAGGTCATTCACATAATTCGCTTCAGGTAATTTCAACAAAAGCATACTGTCTATCATCAATTTTGTATTTTCAATACAAAAATCAACAAATTCACTCGTGCAAATCCAATAATTTGCTTGAAATCTAACCCATTTGTTTTCATTTTATTTGCATTTATATATACAACAGATAATTGTCGACCACATTAACCATGAATACACAAAGTGACATTTTAGATATCTATTTGTGCACATTAGTAATTCAAATGATTTTAATTTTAGTAGTAATAGCAGTATTAAAGACATTTTGAATATACCGACTCTAATCAGACTTGGAAACGACATTTCAATTTACTGGAACATGCGTCTCGATCATTTCAAACTCAACAATTAAACTTGATTAGCATCTATAATTTCCCTAGCCTCATTTTGAAATTTTCAATTATTAAATTAATAACTTGATGATTCAATATCACAATCAATAATTAAAAGAATATATAAATCTTGTATGAAAATAATAATCCAAAACTATTGTGCTTTAACCAAAACAAGTTATATAATTTGCTAAATTTTTATCTCAAAAATACATGAATGTATATATTCGAATATTCTCCGGACGATTCAAACATTGGCAATTAATTCTAGCTGTGTGCACCATGAATGCACAGTTCTATATAGACTATCAGTTCCAGAGAGCTCAAGGGAGTCATGTTTGTGACAGGCGAACAGAGTTGCTGGTTTTCGGTCACTCTCACACAAATACAAACTCAAATTTATATATATTCCTACTGTTGAGCCCGATCGTTTGGAAGCGCTCGAGTGAGTTTTGTCACATTTCTCACTGAAAAAAAAAAAGGAAAGATTACATATAGATATAATCCTCCAGCAGTTTTAGAACTCTTTTGTGATTTCTTTTTAGCCCTTTGGCCCCGTTTTAAATGAGACCACGGAGAATGCATGTCTATCATAATAAATGACTGCAGTTGTCATGAACAATTTACAGAATACTGTTATTTTTTTTTTTTTTCATCACCTGCGAATCATCCAATTTCAAATGCAATGAAGATATTTGATATCACAAAAGTATATATCTCATTCGCGTATTTTATTTCATTTTTTTTTTGTCAATATACGGTTGATGGGATATCTTTTATTCCCATTTTTTTATTGGTAAGCCCTTATTGCTATTTAAAAAAATATGTGCAATAATGCATCCAGTTGGTTTATTTAATATTATCATTTTATCACTCGGGATTTACTGTCATCTTTAAAATAGCATACAGGAAAAATGTAGTGTTGAATCATTTTGTTAGTGCTTCCGGAAAAGAAATTGCTCTTGAGGCATCGTTGTCTTATGCGAGCTATATTGCAAAAAGTTTCCCTAGTGTGATGTACAATTTTTTTTTTCTCTGGTCTTTTGGCAGTACATACAGACTGTGTATTTGTTAATGGACCATTTCGTCTGCACACTATTTTGATGTTATAAAATCGTGTCAGAGTAGAGTGGACTGCCTGCGGTCAAAACAACGACAAGGAGATTGTCTAAAATTTAGTTTAGTTTAGCAATGCCTGATATTCTTCGTGCTTTTATCTCATTCTCACGTTTCAAATGTCTGAAACAGACAAAAAGCTATTTTGCACGAAATAAACTAAAAATAACACTCGATGATAATAATGTATTTTTTAAAATTCATACTTGTGATAATAACCCTCTTTTAAATTACTTTATGTTGTTTATTTTTATCTTAACTTTTTATTTTAAACTTTTTTGTCGTGAGGTAGACAATCTTTAAATAATAAAACTTTGATTTATATTTTTTTATCTTTATTCTTCGTAGATCAATATGTTTTTTTTTTTTTTTACAATTTTTTTGTTTTTGTATTATTATTTTTTCAAACAAGTCCTTATATTTTCGTGAAAGCTTTTCGTCAGATATTGTTACATAATTGCTCACTCAGGGATCATTCAGTGTATACGTGGGTTTATTCAATTATTATTGTCTTCATTTGTTATTTTTTTTTTCAATAACATGAAAATCGTTGCCAGACAATTCACCTTGGCTACCAATATATATCATTAAGTAACTTTTTTATTTTATATTTTTATTTGTATATATGAAATAGTTGAATTACCCAAAGCAATGTCAAAAGTCTCAATATACTTGTCGAAATAAAATACTCTTAGCCAGTAAAAGGTTAAAGAAATTTTTCCCCTCTCTAAAAGGTAAAACTAGTACAACATTTCAGAGTATTGAACTCTATTTTTTTATTTTTTTTCTTACTCAATTTCATCACACAATACTCCTTTTTATATTTTATTTTTGGAACCCCGTTTTTTTCTCGATTTTTTTTTTTTTCTTTCCTTTTAAAGATTGATTGAATTAATTTATATTTAACATGCATCGAAAGCATGGAGTTTATTTATATTCTTGTATGCATGCTCATACTCTTGTATGCTTCTTTATATATAAAGGAAACATAAATACAATAAAGTGACATAAGAGTTAGGTTTTATCGATTGTGTGAATTCATGTGAAACTGAATATCACCTTATAATGTCTATATGCATGTATGGTAAACAAGTAAACAATATGCTTACTTGATGAAAAGAAGAAAAAATAGAAAAAAAAATTGTTTATGTACATGACACATATATATGTATAGCCTTGTGAAGCGAGCAAGTGAATACCCTCTGGAAACAAGCATACATAGCAACATAAAATTGTATGTTGTCAAGGTTTTTTCTGACGCCCCAGTGTACTCTATTTTTGGGACCATCTCTTGTTCGCACTAGTAAATACAAAAGCCTTTACTTCATCCACGTGGATACACTTTATTATAACTTGTTAAGGGGTTAGTCTAAAAACAAGTTAACAAGTTATAATATTTGCTGAATTTTCAAACATTGAAATTGATCATTTTTAAAAGTATTTTTTTATAATATCAAATTTGTAAATTCATTTCATTTTTATTTAAAATTTTTAAAGTTAACTTGATGAATTTAAATGTTTAAAAAATAATTTTTTCTTGCTGACAAATAATATGCATTTATGACGGACAGGCTAATTAGCTTCTACGTGATTTTTGGTTAAACTTGATGATCATGAAATTAATGTTGCTTGCATAACCTCGGGAAATAGAAATAAATTTAATTCCGCTAAATTAACATGCATTAGTCATTCATTTTATTAAAAAAGAAAAAAAAAATGTCAAACAATGAACTAGTAAGTTTTTTGATATTAATTCAATTTGACTCGAATTGTGCTATTTTATTTAATGAATAATTAATTTTTTAATTTTGTTACAAAATAACTTATTGACCTAAATTTTATCAACACAAAATATTTATATCCATTTACGTTTCCATTTCAATAATGAATGATTAAAAATAGTCAATCAAAGAATAACCTTTTACATTTTCCAATTATTAAATTTGTATTTTTGAAATATTTAAAATTTATAACATCAAGTTTACATTTCAACTAATTGACACGTTGTAGAAATATGAGTTTTTCCAAACTTTAAAATCTAATAGTATGTACTTTCGTAAGTTGAAACTGCATCATAAAATATGGCGGAAATAATTTGAGGATGATGGATAAATTTCCTGAACAGGAGATTATTCGTATAGCCAAAACTAATATCATGTTAAAATTTCTATTCTTGGTGGTCAGAAAATATATCCCATAATAACAATTAAAAAATAAAAGAATAAATTTCATACATAAAATTATTACTTTTATACCTCAAAGAAAAATAAAAAATATAATTTATTTTCCATTTAAAATTTTTATTTAAAATAAAATTAGTCATAAAAATAACTGACTTAACATCAAATCTAGTTTATATATATATATATTTTTTTTTTTTGTCATTCCATTACTGTGCTACTCTACAGGTGCGTATACCCATCATATACCACCTATCGATCCAATTAAATTTTCTCTGTAGCACTAGCAAGTGTCGTAACAACTTTACTATTTTTTATTTTTATTTTTTTAATATCATTTGATGGTTCGTTATCCGCTTGGATACCTCGAGCCCCCAGAAAATTCATTGAAATAGGTGGAGAAAAGTTGTGAGCTAGTGCTGCAAAACAATTACGATAGCTATATACGCTCGTATCGGCTATCAACCCTTACACTTTAACTCCCACTTTTCGCTCGATTAGCTTAATCACTTGGAGCAACGTTGCGCACCAATTATTTTCTCGCATCATGCTACGACAGTTTATATACTGTAGCTATACTGTTAAATGTTCACAGTCTTTACTTTAAAACCATCCACACACATCTACTCCATAAAATGATATATATTTTTCTGTTTTGTTATTTTCCTTGTTGGTGAGTTTTAACTCAACGGGAAACACCCATTCATATATATTTTTTTACGTCTCATTTTTATGATTAAGTTGTTGAAAGAAAAAAAACAAAAAACCTAGACAAAGAAAAAATTTATTTTAATTTTTGCACAATTGTTCAGACTAGTAGAATGTAATTTATTCTTGAATATTGTAATCATCCTACATATGTATGTAAGAGCATTCCTATTTTATTACATTATTTTTCATTTTTCATTATTTATTTTTTTTTTTTTTTTGACTTTTTGACGAATACATAATTGCTGTAGGTCTTAATATGTGGTTTAAGAGAATACTCGAGATGAGGCTTATAAGAGTAGTCAACTTGACGGATATGACGATGTCTTGAATACGTCCGGGGTGAGCTGTAAGTGGTTAGAAAAAGAAAAGTAAAGTGAACAAACGTGCGCATAGAATTGAGAAAGATAAATGCAAGGGTTTGCGATATTCGTGGTGATGGTGGTGAAGGTGGTTTTACCGCATGAACGCAAGAGAAGCAAGCAAAGGATGTTGTAAGGTGGAGAAGAGCTTCTAATTGTAACAAACAACCGCTTTTATCCGTGATGCTGGGTCTTAGCTTGCTTGCTCTTATTTTTTTGTTTTTCTTTCCTTTTTTTTTGCTATCTGCTGTCTCACTGTCGTCTACCTAAAGCAGACGAAAAACGTGTATGATTGTACGTGTGGCAAAGCCAAAATGTAGTTCATTGCTAGATATTTCTTCTATATTCTCTTTTTTTTTTTTTTTCTCTTTTTTTTTCATGATTTTCAACCTTTTTATTTGTACCATTTGCCCCTTGGCATCGTTGGTAGTCCTTTCTACGTAATGTCAATTTTCTTTTTCCTTTGTTTTTTATTTTTTTTTCGTTTTTTTCTTTGCCCCTTCATCTTGTAAAAGCCTCTGAAAGTTGAGGGCACGTGGAGAATCGTTGACCCCTAGTACCAACGACAATTTCAACTTCATTCCAAACTCGAATGAGCACACATATATGCGAAATACACGTAAATATTTGCACGTAAATATCCAGGATAGAAAGAATACGACTTGTATGACTGAGCAAAAAATATTAGATCGATGAAAAATTCAGGTGCCATCTCATACATATTTTTCTTGACTTATTTATTTATTTTTTTATTTTGTTTCTAGTGAATTTTATATACTATATATACTCTACTAGATGTATGTAGATCTTTTTGAAATGAAGAGAAAAAAAATATATGTGAATTTCATCTTTGAAAAATCTGTCTCTACTTTCTATTGCATTATACAATATTTTACTTTTTATTTTCATATATACATGTCAATTTTTTGAATATTGGATATCTTCAAGTATTACAAAGTAATCGATCATAAAATATTTTTTGTCAATTGAATTTTTATCGAATTGTATTTGCAAAATGTCAAGAGTTTCATTTTTTTTTTTTTTTACATTAAAAAATAAACACACATAACAATTTACCATCTATGAGCATTAAACTTTTAACATTGAGGGTCTGACAAATTTTTATTTTTACTACTTGACACAAAAAAAGATAAAATTAGTCTTAAAAAAATAGAAATAAAAAGTGTGTCTGACTAAACCCTGGCTTTACTACTTAGAAATAAAATCAATTTCATTTAATCAGAATTTGAGTCACAAATTCACAATATTCTCAATTTATTTAAAATATACAAATTAATGTCAATCACATATATATAAGCTCATCGTATTATAAATATGAAAAAACAGAAATAAACTTTGATCTATCAAATTTCAGTGACAGGATAAGAAGATAAATAAATCAACTCAATTCCATTACGAATATGAATATAAAAAATGCACGTTGCACCGCAGATTTCATTTTATTTCCCTCTACAACGTGATTTAACTCCGGATGTCATATTTACCTTCGTTTAGATTCCTTTTCGAGTGTACTGTGGTATATAGGTAGATATATATACACGAAATAGGTAGAACAAGATCAGTCTCGAAAACTCTCCAGTCCTCTTATCCTCTGTTTTTTTTATTTTTCTATTACTTTTTTTTTATTTTTCTCATCATTTTACCGACTGTGCCTCAAGGACGGTCTTTGATTCAACTTTCTCTTACTTTGTCGACCCCTGGGACGGAAAATATAATTATAATCATCACAGGAGAGAACGAGGAAGCCCAAGATGGGAATGTAGAAACAATCAGGAAAATAAAAAATAATAAAAATATATAAGAGGCTGGCGTATCTTCTACATACGTTTTTAAAACAGTTTTAGAGTTATTATTTTATTTTTTAGCCTCCAGGCAATTTGCAAGAAAACTTTTTTACATTTTATATAAAATTCATTTGTTCGAGAAGATGATAAACTTTTTTTTCTTTTTTCAAATAGTTTTAAAATATGATGAAGCTTTTTTTTCATATTTATTTATTAGTATTTTACTGCTTATAAAAAAATTTATGTATATATATTTTAAGGAAAATATAAAATAAGTTGAATTTTTTTTTATTATTCAATTGAAATGAAACGATCGTTTTGCCCTCATGAATACTACACAATTTTACCATTCACTTACATGGACACACATTTATAAATTTTTTAGGATCTCAATTTTATACTTATTTTTTTTTTGTTTTTTTTTTTTTTATTCTTGTACGACCTCCGAATATACACGACGACTATTTCACAGCTTGTTGAAAAACTTTTCGACTATATTGCTGTTAACAGAGTAAAAAGATTCTTATTTATTGTCGGGGCTTCTATGAGCAAAAAAAAAAAGCAAATAGTATATCGAAGCTTATATATCAAAGAACTATAACAAATAAAAAAAAAAAACTGTCCATATCCCCACATACACAAACAAAACAGTAACAAATGATTGAAAAAAAAGCGTGGAAATACAAAAACCACCTTTCTTTTAAAGTTTACCTTAAAAAACTTTTCCAAATTCAAGGCACAAAATATAACGTCCCAATTGGAGTATTTTTCTTTTCGACTTTTAAAAGAAACAAAACTAAAATAGAAGAAAATAAAACTGCCCCAGTGTACATTTAAAAATGAGATAAAAAAAAATTTGTTAAATCTTACAAGATCCAATTGATTTACGTCAACACAATCAGCCAATTCAGTCGAGTTTATGAAAGATTATTGCTTTGAATTCCAAGCAATATATATAATAATACGTTGGAATTTCTATAAACATCAACCAGAGTGATGTGGATATTTTTTTCTAATATTTTTTTCTTGATATGCCATGAAAAGGGAGAAAAGAAACCCGTGAAATTTTTTGTGAGTAAAATGATAGTATAGTCGAGATGAAAAGATGACTGGCGAGTTATTGAGCAAAACCAAGAGACAATGGTTTGACATATCACCCTGTCATCACCACAGTATCGACCCAAACCGTCCAAACTTGCTGAGATAAAAATATAGTATTCTTCACTATTGCTTACCTCAACATTCAGTGTCTAACTCTGTTTTTCTCCTATATCACTTGCCCCCTTGGTGATTCTCTGCCATAAAAAAAAAGAGCCGGTTCCAGTCACTGACGTTGAAAATTATTCTGTATACATTTTTTTTTTCTTTTTCAAACTAAAATTATTATATCTATTGGTAATTCAAAATTATTATTATTATTATTTCATTCGATGATAAAAAATAATAATCAGTCAAGATGAATTTCCCGTCGAGAAAAATACATATGAGATTATTATTTTTTTATTTGTCATGGGAATGATAACCTGTCGTGGCTCACTACGATCTAATTCAAATGCTACATATCAAGACAGAATGTAGGTCGATCATATTGGACCTCGTATGAAGCTTGTCACATGCTGATAGTTTTTTTTTTTTTCAAGTTTTTACAATATAAGCCACAAAATATCCCAAAGGATATCAATATAATCTTAGAATGTCACGTAAGCTTTGTGAACTGGGATTTATATCGTATTGCAACACGTAGTTTCAAAACCAACCCCCAAATTGATCCAAGTTTTGGTGAAGTTTTCATAGTTGCATCACAAAGATGTACTAAATATATATATATGTATTTTACTCACAAAGTTGGGAGGTGTATTTTATTTTTAAATTTTTTATTTCTTAACAAACTCAAGAAGAGCTGTAAAGTTGGATAAATTAGTAGTGGCATGAAACAAGTTTACAATCAATTGAATCATTTGTTGCAAACCAACTTGGATACAAAATTCATGTCACGTTAAAAAATACTTTTAAAATATAAATTGAATATTATAAATTAAAAAAAAAACATGGATTGTTTATTTATTTGTTTGTTTTGTATTACACGTGTTTTTTTTTTTTTTTTTTTTATTTTTTTCAAAACTCAAGCTAGTCAGAGAAAATATTTACAAAGTTGTATTTATATTTTTACGAAACAAACAATATTGTAAACATTTAGCTGTTCAACTTGTGTATTTAATTTAAATGATATTAAATACTTTGAGTTGTCTTGTATTCATAGAATAAAGTTCAGGTGATAATGAAAATTTATACATATTTATATTAATTTACAAGATATATATATGTATAGAATTTTTATTTTATACTTAAACTAAACGAGTAAGCTGATAAGCATTAAAATATATTATAAAATGCTCCGTGTTTTTTGGTTTTATATTTAGTTAAACACTCGTTTAAAATAGCTAAAAACTTTACTGCATTTGACAATTATATATTTTTTAAAAAATATTCTATAATTGAAAACAAAAATGTCGGATTAATAAAAATTAAATTTTATTCGTTATTAACTTTTACTGACCCACTCAAAATGAATTATCAATTTATCAGTCTGTCGGGATTCTGGCTGGACGTTGTTGGTTGAAAAGTATGATGAAAATTCGATATTGGAAGTCTTGAAAATTTAATACTATGTTATGAAATATAAAATAATAGAGAGTATAGTCGATAAAATAAAAATGATACAGTTTTATTGCAAATAATATTGCGATAATTTGAAAAATAGATAAAAAAATTTCAATTGAAATATATTTTCAATCAGCATCAACTTTATTCTTGTCTCAATATCAATTTTTAAAATTGTCCATCATCAGCTAATTGAAACTTTCAAAATACTTTCGATTAAAATAAATTTAAAAAAAGTAAATATTTATCTGTTTTTATGTTTTTGTTCGAAGACTATACAACGGGTATATTTTTTTTTCCTCCAAAGTTGGACGATGAAATGTTATATGCGGTCTGCGAAGATACCTTACCTTTAGTTTCTCTATATAGCGAGGGTCGACCCTCGCAATTTAACCACAGCTTCGGCAATTCATGAGCCTGCGGCTAACAGAGACAAAAAAAATAATATATATATATAATAAAAATAATAAAAAAAAAACAACCTTTTTC
Organism: Aphidius colemani; assembly: GCA_030523065.1. Lineage (NCBI taxonomy): Eukaryota > Metazoa > Arthropoda > Insecta > Hymenoptera > Braconidae > Aphidius > Aphidius colemani. Next base: position 742 of record JAPYYR010000134.1, on the reverse strand, counting down.
ACTGACATATATACACGCGCGCGCATTTTGCCCGAGTAAATCGCCGTAGGAAAGCTCATTTTCAGTCGAGACTTTAATTCACGGCTGTGACAGGGAAGTATTGCATTAAAAATAGAAGAGCAATGAGATACAAACAGAACAAAAAAATTGAAAAAAATTATACGAGGGTTGGAAGCTGGCTGACTCTTTCAAATTGTCTGCAATAAAAAATATATATAAAAGCAAGATTGAAGGTAAATTGGCACTCTCGAAAATTTTTCATATAATTTGAGAACATAAAATCATGCTGGATCACTAAATAACATGCAGCAACGTGAAATAAAAAAATGAAATTTATATATCACCTTGAAAAAAATTTATTTTAATAACAATACAAATAAAGCAGTAAATTTAGTAGAAAAAAAAAATATTCTTCTAGTATTTTGTAGCATGGCAATGTCCAAGTTATTTTATTTTTTGCGTTCACTCATTTCCCAGTTTTTCCGGAGCGGATGCCTGCTACTCCGGATTCGGAACTTGTCCGTAAGATCGTAACTCCCTAGAGACCAATGGGCGTCTCGATAATTGACTCTATCTTTAGCAATACTGGACTCGGCTATTTCGTAAAATCCAATTTATCTTTACTACGTGTCGTGGTGATTTTTTCGTATCATTATTATCATTTTTATTTGTCGTATTCACTCGTTTATATTTAATATCAATACTACTGTCTAAACTAGGTAAAAAAATTATTTATACTGTA
>JAPYYR010000133.1:0-50298 GCA_030523065.1 Aphidius colemani | reverse complement strand
TGTTTATTTAATTCTTGTTGTAGATTGTGAGTTGAAGGACCAAGTGTAGTGAAGTTTAGCATAGGGCAAGTATTTTTTTATGTAGCGTAGGAGTGAAGTGGTACAAACTGTATTAGGCTTCTTGATGATAAACTTGAACTACTTCCAGAGCTGATCTACAAGTCTTCTAAAAAAGGTAAGAAGCATCTATAATAATTAAACCAGTTGCTCTCTGAGTGTGTCTACAACTCAAAGTACAATATCTGATATTACATACAAATCAGCTGTCATAACTAGATTTAGTATTGCCAATTTATCTTGATTGTTAACTTATCCTTGTCCCCAGGATAATGTTAACAATTACTTTACTTAGAAGTAAATAACACACTTCTAAATTTATAAAGCAAATTATAAATTGAGACATACTTTTTATTTTTAAATTTTTACACTTGTTGCTTTGAGCACAGTTTAATAAATCTGCTAGATATACATTGTGTTTCATTGAATGAATCCGTTTTATTCATTCTTTGAAGTTGACCGCCAACGATAGGTATAATCATATGGCCAACTTGTTCCTGCGCATATAGTTAGAGACTTGCAGCAGCGAGCGCTTGTTATTTATTTTTATTCGTTATCTAAACAAACCCCGGTTATTATCCCTTTTTTTTCAAGTATTATTTAATATAAATAAGAACAATATTAAATAATAGCTTACTAGGCTCTATTTCGCATCCACCTTGTTAATAAACAGCGTTTGTTGTAAATATCAAATAACAAAATACAAAAACAACATTTAACCTACAATTTGTGAGGTTTGTTTGTTGTTGACACAATCTGTCAACAACTGTTGTATAATTTCTTTTACAACTCGGTAATAACGTGGAAAAAAGTAAAAAAATGGAACAATTACAAAATTCGTTGATAGCAATAAAAGTGTTACGTTCAAGTGTCGGTCAAGTTTTTGATTCTCTTGGTAATGGTTTACGTGCTGACCATGGTGAAGAAAATAAAGAAGAAAAATATATTGCTGAACTTCAAGAATTATTTACAACAATAAATTCAAATATAAGGTAAATAAATAAACAAAATTCATATCTGTTTATTAATTTATCACAACGATGAACCATTGATAAATATTATTTTAACAATTAGAGATGTTGAACAAGCAGTAAGCCAATTAAATCCACCACCAGGACCATTTAATTTATCCAGTACAAGTCATTTGAGCCAAGAAACAACACAAGAACGTCAAGCATTATATAGTACCCTCGTAAATTCTTACAAGTGGACAGATAAAGTACATGAATACAGTACTACTATTCAATCAATAGTAAGTAATAGTTCATTAAAAAGAACCTACACCACTGGATCAAGTAGATCAAAACGAGGAAAACCACAAGCAAGTATTCACACTGTATCACCACAGTACGTTGATTATCCCAATATATAAATAAATAAAAAACTAAATTAACAACATAAATGAATTATTTTCGTTGAATAAACTTAAATATTTATATTGTTTTTTATCAGACAAGTTGAGTCCATGGTGGCAGTGTTTGATCGTCTGTACCCCTATATGTCAGTGACAGTATCACGTCCAATAACATCAATAGCAGTGATGCAAGTAACTGTTGGTCATGTACTTAGGGCAGTTGTTGGATTTAGAGGATTATTAATTGAACGAGTTGTTGTCAAAGGTTACAATGAAACAATTGATCTATGGTCAGAATCAAGATACAAAGTATTTCGTAAAGTAACTGACAATGCACATGCAGCAATATTACACTTTCATTCACCACAATTTCCTGAATTAGCTGTTAAATCTTTCATGGTAATTTGACAAAAAAAAAACTCGATATCATCAAGTTTATACTCAATGTTTAATTGAAATTCTTTTTACAGTTGTGGATTAGCAGTTATTGTAATTTATTCAGTGAACCATGCAAACGTTGTGGTTTACATTTACACAGTGCATTACCACCAACATGGCATGATTTTCGTACACTTGAACCTTTTCATTATGAATGTAAATCTTAAATATTTGTAATAAATTAATATGCAGTAACAATAAACACATTATTAATATTATTTGTATAAGTCATCTTTATTCATTGAATAACAAAATTGACGATAGTATAAAGTTGAAGGATTGGGATATTTTTTTTTGTTTATCAAGCAGATAATTGTGGTAACAGACGATTTCCTACTCGATTAGCATAAAAAGTTAGTTTATTTTATTTATTTTTTTCTTTGATATTAGATTTTTATTAATTTTTTTTTTCTGTGGTAATTTTAATTAAATGTTTTAATCATTTTTATGGAAGATGGTGTACCACTGAACATTAGCAAATTAGATTAATTAAAATTCTCACATTCGAACTTTAAATTGTTTACTTTTTTTTCTTTTTTATAGTGTTATTATTATCACTGATTTTACTACAAGCTGGCTTAGAGATTTATTTATCTTTGAATAAATTTTTTTTTAAATTTCTATTGCAGTTGCACTGTACACAATTGTTTCTAAAAGTTAGCATTCTAAATTAGCATCTATTTTATTTTTAATCACAGAGCTTTATATGGATTGAAAATGTGTTTTTTTTTATATATTTTTTTTTAAATAATTTTATTTTTATACTCCTTGAACTTCATTCATTTTATCTACAACATTCACTCATTATATTATTGGAAATAATAATTGAAATTTATCAACGAGTATTTACATTTATAGTATTGTTTTTTTTTTTTTTTTACTTTTATATGGGTGCAGATTATTATTAATCACTATTAGTAGATTATAACGAGCCAAAAGAAAATTATAAATATATATATTTTTTTAATTAACGAATAATTGAGATAAATATATTTTAGAAATAATTAACTGGAAATAATTAAAATCAATAGTTAATATATCAATTATCTTTTAGATAATAATAGTCAAAAAGCTTAGAAAAAATTAAAAAGATTTTTGTCAACTCTTGAATAAATAAAAAAAAATTCAATTAAAATATTTTATCTAATTTTTTAAATTAAATTTACATAGTTTGCGAAATTATTTTATTTTCTTATCAATTATAAAAATTTTTCTCTTCTTTCTTTTTACGATCGAGTGTTTACATTTATTAGTATTAATTATTTTTTTTTTTTTGGTTTTTTTAAATTTTTTTTTCATTAAATAAAAGCGTGCATCATAAACATTTTCATTCATTATATAATAGCTCTGTAATTGGATAAATTTCGTCATTAATTATAGAGTAAATTAACGCATTATTAATATTTCTTAATATTAAAATTTTTCACTTGCGTTAATATGCTTGTAATGAGTTCACGTATTATGTGAATTAAATATGTCTCATGTAAATTCAACTATATACGATTATATATAAATTTAAACTGTACAAAATTCACATTTCGGAATAATTTCTTTAGTAACGCTGATTCATCAGCGCAAGTCATTTAAATGGCAGTGAACTCATTTATTTCATTTTGAAAACCATCTCGTACAATCATCAAAATTTTTTTGTCATTTTATTAATTAATTTGATGTCATCTAAAATTTTTTTTCTTTCTTGTCATGTACATTTACATGTACACATTTTTATTGACTCAAAAATTATTTATGCAATTATTGCTTATTTGTTTTTTAATACTTCATAACACGTTCTTTAGCATACGATATTATTAAAATTTTTTGAAATTTGTATTATGGAATTATCAGGCCTCCATTAATTAATTTATCTATTATCTTTTATATTTTTTAGTCGATAAAATATTCATGAGTGATTATATCAAATATTTCAAAATTGTTTAGACTTTATTAATTTATACTGTTTATAAATTTTCTAACTTTTTATTTCACTATAAAATTGAAGATAATATTAATATTAGTAAAAGCCAATTTGACATTCTCACTCATATTTATTTTTGTAATTAGAATTTATTCCTTTTGATATTATTATGCAGACATTTGGTTTTTATTTTTGTTTCTTTTGGTCGATCTTAGTGAAATTTTAATTGTTAAATGAATTTCATTTTTAAAACTAACACATGGTTACGTCAATTTAGAATTTGTTTTAATTATATTTAATTATCCAAACGCTTTTTTATATAAAAAAAAAGAAAAAAATTAAAAACATTTTTCTTTAACATAGAGTTATTCATTTCTACAAAATTTTTATACACAATATAATTAAAAAATATTATTTTTTAATTATAAAACATTTTTGATTATCCCAAATGATCATTAAATGAAGAAAAAAAAATAATTATTTATTCAAATAAACTCCCTGCTAAGTGCTTATTTATTTTTAAATCACATTTTGATCGATTTTAGAAATAATTACGTTATGTTAATGTATGATTTTAATATGTTACGCTAAAATGAAGCTTCAACATCAAACACTTATCAAAAACATCCATGTGTTAAATTTCCATTTCATTTTAATCATTCAAGTTTAATTAAATTTTTTTAACATTAAATTAACATTTCTTTTTCCATATATTTTCTTTCCAATGCTTCAGTTTAATCTATTTTTTTTTCATCAATTAACAAACATGCCATTAAAACAACTTAATGCACTTTGTCTAAATTAAATGTATAATTTTAATTAATTTTTTTGATGTATCACTTGATATTCAAAAGTGTGAAAATTTCGTTATTACATTTGAATTATTATTACGAGTTTAATACTCATTAAATCATTATTTATCAAATTGAAAAATTAGCATTTTTAAAAAATGCTTTTTCTTGATGATAAATTAATGCGTCAATTTGCTATCCGGAGTACATTTATATAATTAAAACGACTTGGCGATTTTAACGCATTTAAACATTGTTTTTTTTTACCTATGAGCATATTTAATTATTAAATTATTAATATTTTTATTGTTTTATATACAATTATGTACATATAATGAAAGGTTTGCCAATTGTTGATATCGTTTAAATGTTATCAGTCATCATTACCAAAATCACATGATTATAATACTTGACCCCAAATCCCTCAAACATAATTTAACTGAGCAATGCTAATTTAATATAAATTTTCTCTTAAATTTCATTTAAAATTCTGGAAACCTTTCGTTACACCTACAATAAATTAGTCACTCAATTCATCATTAATAAACAATATATTTAATGAAAAGAAAAATATCAAATTAACACAATAACAATTGAAAATAAATAATCAAATAATCTTTTCTTAATCTAAATGACTAGATAACTTTTTTAAGTATTTGTTAATACATATAACAATTTTTTAATTTTCCTACATATCAACTGACTGATGAATTTAATGAATTTTAATTTTTTTTTTTGAATGAATTTATTAATATTTAATTAATTAGTATATATATTTGTTTTTGGTATTTTAAAGTTTTAAAATGCTCAATAACTGTATTATCTATTTAAAACTTTAAAGTTGAATATATAAATTATTTTCTTTGTTTAATAATTTATGCTCATTGATGGATTTGTTGTTGTTATTTTTGAATGACGATGAAAACTATTTTTAATAAATGTTGCACATGCTTTACTACGTTGATTTATAATATCATAAAGTTGATATTCAATAGTTAAACTACTTGTTCTTAATAAAATTGGTAAATGCATTCTTATCACTGTGATAATATTTCCCATGTTAAGAGAAGTTTCCCATTGTCAGACACCGCTGTTCGGATAGCGAATTCTGTTCGGAAGCGGAGGCGGTTCCCTCTCCGGTTGAGCTGGTGCGATCGAAGAATGTTCTGATCCAGCTGCAAAAACAACTGTACAAAATTTATTAGTTTATTTTAATTAAACATTTGGATTATTAATATTCAATTTTTTATTTTTTACTCTTTATCACATTACCATACTATTTATATCATTGAAATAATTTTTAACAACAAAGCAACAACACATCAATCAGAAACAGTCAAAAGATAAATTATGATTTTTTTTTTTTTTTTGTTCTTTTTAATATTATAATATTATTTTATTTAAAAACCATGCAAATTTTTCATGCTTCAATTGTCTTTATTTGGTGCTAAGAAAAAAAAATAAAAAACTATCGATTCATTAAACACAAAGTGTTGTTTTATGTTTTTAATTTTTGTTGTCGAAAATAAAAAGTTTAATTTCTAAAAAATATTAAAAGAAATATTTTTCCTTTCAAATACCATTGCTGAAAGTAATAATTAATTCTTCGTCACGTTCGGAACGGATCATCCCTTATTATTATAGTGCTGTTGGCTTATAAGTTATTATAAAAAGTATTTAGTGATATGTCCATTGGAAAATCAAGTCTCTTTCCAACATTAAATTCATTTATTTTTTGCCTTAATGATACTATAAGTACATGACATATAAACACATTTATAATAATAATAATGATGAATATAAATAGTAATAGATAGATAGTGGAGTATTATATTATATAATATTCTTTTTTTTAACTACTACAAAGGCCAGTGTATTAAGTGTGTGAAAAACATGATTATCAAAAAAAATTAATTACAAAGTTTTCAACTTATTATTTATATATACATTTACATAAATGTGTATTTTAATTTATAGTGGTTAATGAATTTGTTGTGCATTGAGAATTCAAAAAAAAAAATACTACATTGATCGTTATGAAAATGAAACTAATTAGTTTTATGTATGACTGATGACTGCTTCGATGATTAATAGTAAGAGTTCACTCTATGTTTATGAAAAATTAAAAACAAAAATTCTAGATATTTTTTTTATCACCCAATTAACAAAATATATGATACATGATTGGAAAAACAATTTTAAATATAAATAAAGTCGAATAACATAAGGGATAAAAATAGTTTTCTTTTCAGAGCAAATTTTTAACGAATAATATTTTAATAACTGCAAATTACTAGTAGAAAATGATGATTAATGTGTGAATTAATGTTTAAATTTACGTGTGAAAATAATAACAAAATAAAAATCTTTTAGCATGAAGTTAGCTGAAATATAGTAATTTTTTTTTTATAGAGGACAAGCACATGTAAAAAGATAAATTGTAAACGATAATACTGCTTCACAATGAAAACTACGGCTTGACAAATTAGCAAACATACACAGATTAATGACATGCATAAGACAATGTTATGATTAAATGACAAAATGAATTTTTCAAAGTTGAACAATTTTTTGGATAAATAATCTTTAAATCAAAGCAAACAATTCCTTAGAGTATTTGTCAATACCTGTTGACACTGTGTTAACAAGCTTGCAATTAATTTTTAATCAACAATTTTTAAGTCAAAATAAAATTGTGTTTTTATTATTTTTTCGAAAAATAGTGAGCCAATTAAAACGTGTTATTAAATCAAAAAAAAAAATAAGCGTGCTCGTTAAAGAATCAGTTCTTTTTATTTTCATTCAAATCTTACCAAATAATATATTGATATAAAAATATATGAAGTTTTCATCTGACGATACGCATTTTAGCGTCTCCTCGTAGAAATAATTTAAATTCCATCAGCCGAATTCTAAAATCACTATACCATTGATATATCGAACCGATTATATAAATAATTTTAACAATATTATTGTATATATATGATTAAACAAAAAATAATTATATTACTTTGAGAAGACTATTTTTTTCTTTTGTGAGAGTGTAATACTTTCGAGAATGCTTTGAACTTATTTGAGATTGTTGTTGTATAATTATTAACAGCTACAACCAGGTCTGAGGAATTGTTTGCCCTGTTGAAATGTATAGTTATATTTGTGATTTTTATTTTTAAAATAATTATTTAATACTGGATATTGCCGTTAGATTTTTGTTGACATTGAGTCTTACATGAATCAGGATGGGGCTTCTCCTCAGCTATCATCAAGGCTGCACTCTCTGCTGGTGGCAAATGTCCCTCTAATGAATTCGTACAGTTTAGCATAGTCCTGTAAAATACCACGCCACTTGTCCAATTTTTGTTTTTCCTTTTTTTAAATCGATATTTTAATTCTTCGATTATTTTTATTTTTTTTATCAATTCTGTTTTCATTTTATCGTTATGGAAACTTACAGTTTAGTGACATGCAACTTTTGATACTGTGTAAATTTCAACATGACTGAACATTAATACAATTTACAAACTGCTCACTGTTGCATGAATATCTTCTAATCGTTACATGACACTTTTATATATAATATATTTTTTTTATTTTCATTTTTTCATTTTCATACTAATAGTTTTTCGTTTTCTTTTTTCTATAAAATTTTGAATAAATTTTTCAACATGATTTTGTAAATCTATTTCACAGTTTCCTTTGATTTTTATCGGTATTTTTGATGAAATAAAAAAAAGTTATATCACTGGCCTTTGTAGTGGTCAAAAAAAAAATATATGTATATATTTTTAAATAATTTTTTCTTTCAAAATCAATATATTTAATTGTTTTTTTTTTTTTTTTCTTTTTACAACTTTGATTATAATATTTTAGAATAATTTCTGCCAGTTCAAATTGAGTGTTATTGTAAAAACAAATAATAAAATATCTACAATGATAAAATAATAAATAAAAACAATAAAGTAATAATTGGTAATGCCAAAAAATCTGTAAGATTAATGACAATAATAATTATTTAAATATTATATAGTTTAAAATATATATTGTGCGATACGAATGAATTATTTTCTTCAACACTTATAGTTAGCAAGTAGAACAAACACACGAATAGTCAGCCTTCATGAATAGCGCTTCACAAGCATTTAATTAAAATAAAATGGACCTTTTTAGTATTCGACAATCATTATTTTTTTTTCCCTTGTAAACTGAGGAATAAAAAAAAAGTATTACCCTTCAAATTGGACTACTAAAAAGGCACATTTTATTTTACCGAATAAATTATTGTAAAATATTTCTTCATAAGGACTGATTATGATTGCAATTGTTCGATAAGTGTTGAAAATTAATAAATTTGATGCATATATTGAAAAATTTATGGGAAATAAAAATGATATTTAATTTATATTATTTTTACTAATTTTATTTTTTGATTTAAAGCGTAATAATTTAATGATAATCTAATTATTTATGATTTTAAAATTTATCAAGTAGCGTGTGTATAGATGACAGTGGTGACATCAGATAGAACCGTCTCCTTGCTAGAGTTTGTTGTGAGTTCTTCTTCCCTGCAATATAACAATGTTACATCGCCATTTCGCAACTTTATTGTTCTTTTATTTATTTTTTATTTCGTTATAAAATTAAATTTATGCTCGTATTTTATCATTCTGTCTAACATTTAACAGATAAAAGAACAAGAAAAAAATTTTAAAACTCCAATCGTTACTACACCAACTTTTTTATATTCACCTTATTGTCTTTGATATAAATTTTATTCATAAAAAAATAATAGCCAAGTAAATTAATTGAATACTTTTTCTTTGTTTTTTTCCATTTAATATATTGAAGACCAATCAATTAATTAAATTCGAATGAATTCGATAATGATAAAGAAAAGGGAAAATTTAAATTTTTAATAACTTTATTTCCTTTATAACTTTGGTAATAATATTAAAAGGTCATCTTCAAGCAATTTCAATCGATTTAAGTGGAAAAATTTAGCACATCGAGTGGTCAATTTTTTTGTATTATTTTTTTCTTTTTTACCTCTATTTCGTATGATTGGTTTTACTATATATATTGAACCGAATATTTTATTTTATCGTTTTAAGTTTTATACTATTTTAATACTTTACCGTTTTTCATTAAAACTTAGTTTTAAAAATTTTTTTATTGAACTTTGTTCTATTTATAAAAGTATTATTATCTATCATAAAAAAAGCTCACTTGTGGGGAAGAATATATATAGTCAACGATTGGATTTAAAAAATTTATTTAAATATTCAATCGAAATAGAAAACACATGAAGAAATTTTATTTAAATATTTAATAAATATATGAATATTTGATTATTAATTTTTTGAGTAAATAATTTGATCATTTGTTTTTTATGTTTATATGTTTTTCATTTGTTAAACTTACTAAATGTTTCGGCATAAATTTAAAAAAAAAAGGCATTAAATTAAATGACCATGTCACAAAATTTTACGAGAATACTGTTTGGTTTTATTAAGCTAGACAAGCCATTATTTTATTTTATTATAGATTTTATATTTTTTTTACTATTTGTCAAAAATAAAATAATAAAATTTAGTGTTATTGGTTTTTATTTTAATTATAATTATTGTTCCAGATGATCTGCAATGGGACAAGCCGTCGACATCAATTAAAAATTTCCATTGTCAACTGCAGTAAGGGTGAGTTTAGCAATTTTTTTTGTCTGTATTTTTATTTTAATTTTTTATAATGATCCAACTTTATAAATGTCAATCAAGCTGGTATTTTTATATATATTTTTTGACTTTATTTTCGACAAACAATTTTTCCTGCCAACGTATTTCCATTTATATAGCTTTACTTCTATTTAAAATTTATTGAATATTTTTTTGAGCATAAGCAAATCAACGTTAAGTAGTTTTTTTTAATAATTTTCCGAGTGGTCTGTTGAGGTAATAAAAAGGGCAATAACTTCCTCGAAAAATCGGCATCCGGTCTATTAATTTTTTTTGCAATAAAAAATAATAACGATATCAGCTAGAAGTAGTCATATAAAATGCGCATATAATGTTTTGATTTGAGTCATGGTCATTCAAGTTTATGCCGCAAAAAAAAGTATGTAAAAATAATTGATAAATTATTTAAATAGACGTAATTATATTGTTGAGTAGAAAAAAAATGTTGATTGAACATTTGAAAGATTGATGGGCAATCTGATACTTGAAAAAAAATTTAATATTCAGTAGCAAGTATGAAAATATATTGATGCTATATACTGTTTTAATCAAAACACTCGCGATATTCCACTTGACTATTTATTAAAGTAAAAATCTAAATTAATAAACATCAAGTTATACGCTCAAGTTATGCTTGTTAAGCGTTGACATGCAATCGCAAAAAAATAGCACCATCAATAACTATCGTGCCAGCTATGGTCTTAATGAATAAAAATTAATTTAACAAAAGATAAAATTAGCCTATTTATGAAAAAAAACAAATTAAAAACAATTTTTTATTGTTTAAAAAACACTTGTTTTTCATCATAAAATTACAACCATGTTTATTAATATTTTAATTAAACTTTTAACTTGTAATTTTTGTTAAAAATTTACATTTAAAGTTGCAATTTTATAAAGCTCCGTGATAATTTTTTTTTCCATATTGAATTCATAAATACGTGCATTAAAATGATTTAATAATTACCCCTGAAAGCAAAATCAACAAATAATAAAAGTTTATTTGAAAAAAATAAAATAAAAAAAAATTCAAAGAAATTGGTATTACATCGCTGTTGCGATAGAGATACCTTAAAAGTAACAATAATTTTTTAAATTAATTTTTTTTTATATCGTAATATTGTCAGTAGTTATTTCAATGAAATTTTTTAATCACATTATTGATAGCCCTGATAAAATATCTCCAGAAACTGTGAAATGTCTTTTGAAACAATAAAAATTAATGTTAATTTTTGTTCGAACAAAAAATAAACAATAATTTTTCTTGTCTTTTTCATTTTTTTTTTACTATTTAATTTAGTTTTTTTTTTATTTTCTAAAAAATATGCTGTTCATGCAGCTATATATTTAAAAAAATTGAATTCAATCAATTTAAATTTGTCATTCAGAAAAATAATTCATATTATTTTGCTATTTTTAATTATCTAATGAACATCATTTTTATTCTTTTCATTTAAATCATATGTTATGCAGTGTGGAATTTGTTAAAGCCTTGACATAATTTATTAAATCATTATTCGCGATATTAATATTTTTTAATTTACATTCACATCAAACGACATGTTATTACAGAAATAAAATAATTTATTTTTAATGATTTTTTTAAATTATGCCAAGATCTGAGTGATATCCATGCATTTCCCAAAGAAAGTTTTTAAATTTTATGAAATGATTAAGAAAGCAGCTATATATCGTGATATGATTATTCATATTTTGAAATAATATAACATGTTTTGTGTTTTATGTTGAAAATATTTCTATTCTTTTTATTATTCAATTCAACTCACCCATAAAGTCGACTATCCCTCATACTGCTCCTGTTTTAAATAACAATGAAATTTACAATTATAAAGAAAAAATATTGACAATTATTCTACAACAATAATAATAAATATAAATTTTTTAATAAAATAAAAATTTAATAGTAAATTAAATGTTTGTGAATTATAAATAATCATTTATTCTATTAACGAATTTTATTTACAATAATATCAATATGATGATAAACAAATAATATCAACAAAAATATAAAGTAACTATTTAAATTTTTTTAAACAGTAATAATAATATATATATTTTTTCTTAATAAATTGTGCATTATAATTTTTTTTAAAATTAATATCATTAACACTAATATTAATAAATTTTAATGAAATATTCATTTATTAATATTAACTGCAAAATTATAACTAGTAGTATTATAAAAATAATATCATCAATATTTCCGTAAATAATAATTTATCACAAAATACAAAAAAATGATAATAAATTACAACCCATGATAATATTTATGCGAAAACAATAATTTAATTGCTCAAAGTGCATGACATCAATAATAAAAATATATTTTCAATACTCTACAAACAAAAAAAACACACCAGATGCAAAAAATATTTTTGCATTTCTATCAACAACAAACATCATAAAATATCAAAATAATAGTATATTTTCAAATGAGTATGTTTTTGTTTTTCTTCCATTAAAATGAACTAATAAATCATAAAATAATAATAGTAACAATATTATTGATTAGGTAGTTGTATTGAGTGTGGCTTTCCATCATACCTGTCATGACCATGCCTGAAAAGTGCTAGAATTTCTTCAAATGTTTTGTTCTTAGTTTCTGGTACTTTTTTATATGTAAATATCCAAAAAACAGCCAAAAATGCACTAAACGGTAAAAATGTATAGTTGTCTAGCCAAGCCTATAATTAAAAATAATTAATTTTTCTATATATCAATAAATATTAAATGTTTATTTAAAAAAATGAATGCGAAATATTTACCATCATACTTGGAAATCCAATCCCAACAATAAAATTAGCCATCCAATTAACAAGAACAGCAATTGACATTGCTGCTGGTCTTGGTCCTTGTGAAAATAGTTCAGCAGTTATCATCCATGGTATTGATCCGGGTCCAACAGCAAAAAATACAACAAAACTGAGAGTTGATATCACCGATAGATATGACATCCAACCAATCATTTCCTGTACGTAATTAAAAAACTCCTATCAGGGCGTAGAAACAAGTTCATCTTTCCTGATCAGCTGGAGGTACTTTATTTTTTTTTTTTTTATTAAAAATTAATGCATAATATAAATAATTCCATGCTCGTGCAACTCAGCTCTGTATATTATTTTTTATTATTGATTCATTTTTGTTTTTTCATTTTAAAAAATTAAAGCAGTGATAAATAAATTATTTGATTTGATTAAATTGATGTTGAATGTGAAAAACAAAGAATTAATATTTAAAAGTGTCGGAAGAATATTGTTAGATTTTTGACCTAATGATAAATTCAATTGCTCATTTGAATGAAAGACATTAAGCAGAGGAAATATGATAAGGAATTTTTTCAATACGACCATTAAATGTCTCGTGACGAAAATAGCATTTCAATAATTTATCTAAGACCGAACGATGATAGATTTTAATTTTCTTTTTTTTTTTTAAATTAAAGTGTCTTATTATTTTTACTAAAATTATTAGAAATATTTCACTACTATTGGAAACTAATAATAGACAAATTATGAGACAATATATAACAGATTTGAGCTAATATAAAAACAGGTAAAGCAATAAAAATTTTTTTAAATAAAACATAATAATACAATCAAAGGTGATCTACCTCCTCCAGACTGTCACGAAAGAGGTCAAAATTTTAGTGGGATAATAGGGGATAGGAGAGGGTTTGCAAAGTATGATAAAAAAATTTTTTATTAATAAATTAAAATGATGATAAATTAATTCATTCATGCAGTGTTTTTGCGTTGTTAAATAATATCTGTACATCACAAACAAAAAAAAATAATAAGTAGTTTTAGTGTATTAATTAGTTACAAAATATTATTCAAGAAAAAAAGCACATGCAGAGTGGGATATTTATTGGACACATAATAATGTGATTAATAAATATATTCATTTAAAAAAAAATGTATAATATTATATTGAAATTATGAGCAGTGATTATTTTATTCTCACAGTTAGTGCGATGTGCCTCACTCCAGTTGATGGGAACGAAGCATTTTTAAGTTATACCCTTATGCACTTGTTATATTTAATTTCGTTATTTTTTTAATTTTAATAATCGGTGCAATTGTGATAAAGCCAAAAATACCATGGCTCATTAAATCATTTCGTTTGATTTTATTTAAATTTTGTTTTTTTTATTTTTTTTCCTTTGGTCGAGTTGTAATTAAGAAAATAATTTTTATATTAAAATGAATAACTTACCTTTATGAGAAATGATATAGTGATGAATATAGAAAATATAAACATTCCACCAAGTCCATAAAGATGAAGTGTTCTTCTTCCAGTTTTATCCATTAACGGTATTGAAACAAGTGTCATAACAACCATTATTGCCCCAATGCCAATTGTTGCAAATTTAGCAGCTTCATCAAGTAATCCAGCATTTGTAAATATTGTTGTTGAATAATAAAATACCTATGCATAATAGTAATTAATTAATTTAATTATACATCAAACAATGTAGAAATTCTATTGTGTTGAAAATAACAAAAGATAAAGTTTAATTGAATAAAAACTTACAGCATTGATACCAGAAAGTTGTTGTGATAGTTGCATGACCACACCAATAACAAGTGGTGCACGTAGTGTTGGACTGCATATTAATTCACTCATTGAAATTGTCGATTCAGCCTGTTGAGCTCTTTCTTCAGCCCTCATTTCTTCAATATCTTCTTCAACTTGATTACTTGCTCTTAATCTTCTCAATGCACGACGTGATTCTTCTTCCCATTGTTTTGTTATAAGCAAATATCTTGATAATGATGATATAAATTTTTTAAATTATTATTATTATTATTTTTCATTTTATTTTATTAATTACCTTGGTGATTCTGGACATATTGGAAGTAATACAAGCTGGGCAATTGCTGGTACAATTGCAAGACCAAGTAGTATTGGCCAGTTTTCATCAGTACCAAGTATTTTTTCAATTCCCAACACCTGAGAGATTAGAAGACCCACCGTAACAGCGAGCTGATTTACCGTGCCCAGGCCACCTCTAAGGTTCAATGGTGCTATTTCCGATATGTACATAGGTACTAATGATGTATTTAATCCACAATTAATACCAATTATAAAACGACCCAAAAACAATATCTCATATGATTTTGCAACTTTTGTAAAACCCATTAGGCATGCCCCCACGATTCCCAGCACGTTGTTTAACAATAAGCCCCCTTTTCTGTTTTTTTTTTTTTTTAATTTAAATAATCAAAAGCATTATTATTCATCATCGATTTTTTTGATTTTATAATTTTACTTACCTGCCAAATTTGTTGGCAATTAGACCACCACTAAAACCACCAACCATACCCCCAATTGCAAATATGCTAACAGCAACAGAATACCATTTTTGTACAGCTTTTGCTGACATATCTTCACCATACCGATCTTTATAAACATCTTTCATAAAATTTTCAATATTCTAAAATTTAAATAAAACATATAAATTAATATTTATCTCAATCATTTTTAATATTTAAACTTACCTTTTGTGGTGCATTTATAACTCCAGTATTGTAACCAAATTGTAACATTCCAAGTACAGCAGCAAATATTGCATATGCCAGGAAAAATGTCAGTCCCTGAAACGAATATATATTTGTCATAATAGAAAATTAAAATAATTAAATCTAACAACAATATAATACATATGCAAAATAATAAAATAATCACATTGACAAAATTAAAAATAAATATAACAGTGCTTGCTTGCTTTTCTTTTTGCTTTATTCATTATTATAATATTAGAGAAAAAAATATACAATAACATAAAAATATAAATAATAATAATAGTAATAATAAATGACGATAATATTATTGATTCCATGCATTCGCGAACCTGTTGTAATAATCTTAATTTTCGTCTGTGTGAATGTTCCTCAAGTCTGTCAACATATTCACGTAATTCTTCAATTTCTTCTTTCACCTGCTGAACTGTATCCAACTCGTGCTGTATTACATACGACACAAGAACAACACTCTTTACAAGCAACTCATGATTCATGTTCATTTTGGCCCCCCAAAAATAGGCCAATGTGTACAATAAGTACATTTACTTATTAATATCAACGTTGAAAAAAAAAAAGAAAAGATATACATTTTAACATTTTTTTTATTTATATATGCTTGAAGCATATATTCATTAGTATAAATGAGAAAAAAATTGTTTTTTTTTATCATTTTCTCAACGTTTGTATAGAAAGAAAAATTTATTTTATAACAAGTCCGAGAGATGGGTGATTTTTTTGTAACGAGTATAATAAATTCATCTACATGAAAATTAGGATCACCTGGTGTACAGCTAAAACTGGCTACTTAATCAGCTACTAAAAATAAGTTTAGTATTTTCTAATGGCTAATCAAGTGGTCAGTTTTAACTGCAACTATCTTTCACACATAAATAATATTTTTTTTTTTTTCTTTCTTTCCATCTGTTGGGATACACCTCTGATGAATTATCAATTTAAAATTTGCAATTCTACAATTGACATGTCAAATGAGTCTTTTATCCGAGATGAAATAAGAAAAAAAAAAAATAATATTTTAAATTTCGAGTATCACGTTGCCAGGGAAGACATACTAGAAACTATGAATATCCTTTTTTTCTTTTTTTTTCTTTTTTTTTGATAATGCAAGGAGTGATTGTACCTTAATTGCTACCATGTCTCGCTTGACCTCGCTGACCTCACTTTGACAGGACTCAACACTTTTAGTGAGTTCCTGTAATTGTGTACGTATCTCACATAGTGCAACAGTAGTTTCAAGCTGACGATCACCACGTTGTAGCTCATCCAGCTTGGCACTTAAGTTCATGCTCATGACGCTGACCTGCTTCTGCAGACTGCGACACATACACATTAGCCACTATGAATATTTCATATTTTTTTTTTTACATCTTTTTTACGATACAATATTTAATTCAACAGAATAAACATGTTTGAAAATTGTTGAACACGATTATTCTCTCAACACAGTGTAATTCTATATACTGTAATTTTAGTCGTTCAAAAAAGTCATAATAAACAACGTAAAAGAATTACACAAAAATAAATTATTAAAAATTTAACAAGCTCAAAAAACTTGACATTTTTCATTTTACAACTTTATCAATTAATGCTCATTGAAATGATATTTTTTTATTTGTTTTTTCAGACAAATGCAATTTACATTTTCATTTAAATTTTTTTACAAAAAATAAAATTACTATTCTATATTAAAAATATTCTGTTGAGATCTATTGTGTTCAACTCTATCATAACATGTTTATCCACTATACAAAATGACTGTTTCAGTTATTGTTTTTTATTTTTTTAATTTAAAAAAATAATACAATACATTGAGGCTATTGGATCAATATTATATTGAAAGCTCGCCTGGACTTGTTTTATATATTTTTTTTTTTATTATTCATTTTACAAAACCGGTTCAATTATTATTATTAATTTACTCTATTTATATTGAAAAATAATATCAAGGAAAAAAAAAATGTACTCAATATACAATTATTAAGTGAATAATTTTTTTTTTTAAACATGTACGGATGCAACTAAAAGAAAAGAAAATAATTTTACTATTTTTTGTATTGACAACGAGTTAATATGGACCATTAATTTTTTGAATATTTATAATAATAATAAATATTTTCTTTTATAATAGTCGACATTAACTTTTTTTTTTTTTTTGCAATAAAAAATTTTAAAATAGAAAAGATAGTGAGGGGGTTTAAAGGGGTAGTGATTAGAGATATTTGAAATTGGATAAATTACAGCTAAAAATGCTGTGCACTTATTTTTAATCAAGCACTTGTCTCTCTATATAGTATCATCATATAATTTAATATATTATGAATGATATATAAAACATGTAATTTGATGAGCATTAATATCATAAAAATAGTCTAATAAAGGTCACGATGCATGATTAATGATTCAATATAAATAAATAAAATTTAATGATGATATAAATTTAATAGTTTTGTTGTTTTGTGACGATAATGAAATGAATAATTCAATGCTGATTGTTGATGTGCACAGCGATGTATGATTGTATTAAAATTGAATAAGTATTTGGATATTTATTGGGGTATAATATATATGTGAGTAATATTATTGGATAAATGTGTTTAATTATTAGATAAAAATAAAAAAAAAATATAGAAATGTTTTTCATGATAGGGATAAATATATTAAAAAAGAAAAATAGAAATTTGGGATAATATGATACACAGTGATTGATAAATTTATTAAAAAATAATATAAAAATAAAAATATTAATTAAATATAGATCAGTGATGATGTTATTATGTACCTGGGAGATAGGGAGACCATGGCTGTGTTCCGAAACTACAGTGTAGCCTTCTATGTTGCCCGATAATCTCACACACTTCTTCTTCCAGACTCACTCCCTATTTATTTATTTTTATTTTTATTATTTTTTTTTTTTTATTACAATATTATCACAAGTGTTTTTGATTTTTTTCTTGGTTCATTTCTTTTTTTTTTTTTTTTTGCGCCAATTATAATTTTTTTTTTATTTTTCGCTCAGCGCAAGTCACTCGGCGTTTATTTTTGTTTTTTAATTTTTTTAAAAATCACAATTTGTTTAATCCCTTCACACACAATATTCTCGATCAGTCGCCGAGTGATTATTCCACAATCAAGAAGCTGGAGGACGTGGTCCGATTCCACCAATAATTGGACTCTGTAAGCTTTACCTAGTTTGGGAAACACAGTCGTGGTTCAGTAAGATGCTTGATGGCGTCGATCGCTAAACAATTACCAGACGATTTAAGTATATATATCCATAATCGTCTTGTCATTGTGTACTATTTTTTTTTTTAATTTAATTTCATATCAAATTAGCTTTGTTTATTTGAAAATTTGACAATTTGCGACGCGCCGACAGCTTACTCACCCCTGCCTATATGTTTGAAATGACTATAAGTTTGAATTATTATATCAAGGGACTTTATATTGATATGTCTCAATGTATGAATGCTGTATATGAAATGATTTTTTTTTTTTTTTTCTGACCATGAGAAACATAAAATAAAATATAAATATGAGCAATAAGTGGTAAGCCTGAGAGCGTCGCATCTGAAACCACAATTATTATGTGATTTAATACTTTTATTCAAATAATAAAATGATAATCATTATAAATAATAAAGATGATAAAAATGAAGGACATCTAAATGACATTGAAATGCCGGATTAATATGTTAACATTCTTCAATATTAATCTATTGAAAGGATTATCCACTGCAAAACCAGATATATTAATAGTCTCATTCTACCTTGGTATTTTTCATTAAATATTATCAAACTGGCATACACTATTTGTTTACCAATAAATTGATAATAAAAAAAAAAAAAACAAAATTTCTAATATGATTTTATAGCTTGATTGACGTTGATTAAGAGAAAAAAAAAAAAGAAATAATTTTTTATACATCTATGTTGATTAAAATTTCAATTAAATATTTTTTTTTTTTATAATTGAAAAAACATTGTTGAATGAACGTCCAAATCGTTGAAATTTTTTATCAAACATAGAGAGACAAAGAAAAAAAAATTATATACACTGGGAATATTAAAAAAATAAAATAATTTATCTTCGTCAGACATATAGTGCAAGTCAATTAAGATAAAAAAAAAATAGTGATGTTTGTATTTTGGTCCTGGAGACATACCTTATGAGCATCTCCCTAAGAGTTGCTTCATCATCCTCAGGACGTATTTCTTCCTGCGTCGCATTACTAAATGGATCACGTCTGTAATAATGTTGACGTGTTCTTCTACCCGGAATTCTTAAACTACCCGAATATTGTTGATAATGATGATATTGAGTACCAGTTGATTGTAAATAACGGGAAGCAGGACGTCCTCTAGTCAGCTTAAATGTTGCAGATGCTTCAAATGGACCAACCGGTACATTATCTCCATAATAACCATGTGTTGCATATTGTTCCTCCACGTTAAAGTCAAATGGTTCTTCTTTATGTAATCCACCACTTCCAGTTGTTTGTGTTTGTCCCTCAGCAACACTATAACGACGTGGTGTATGTGGTTGTGATTGTGATTGTTGTTGATGATGATGATGATGTTGTTGTTGTTGATGATGATGGTGATGATGATTATGATGTTGGTGACGATGATGATAATGATTATCTTCTAGTGTATATCTTCCAGATCTATTTGCTGGTTTTTGTTGTTGTTTTGGTGATGATGAATCTTCTTCGTGTAATAATTTTCTTTTTTTACGAGCACGTTCAAGTGATTCAGCACTAATATTTTCTTTATTTAATGCATTTGTTATTTCTTCATAAAGACACTCGGAATCAAGTGATGCAGCACCGTTTGATTGTTTATCTATTGGCTTGAAGCCGTGTGAGTCAGCCATCGTATGTGCTATTTTTTTATTTTATTTTTTTTAATTTAAAAAAAAAACATAAAATACATTTATTTTTTTTATGTTAACAAATATTTGTTTTAATTAATACTTGATGACATTGTTGGGGATAGGTCTTGTTGTTGTATACATTTGGGGAATTAAAATTATACATGGTTTTACAAAATTAAATAATAATATTATATTTAAAAATTATAAGACTAAATATACAATAAAATTAGCCCTCATTCATCATCATCATTAGATTATATAAAATATTTATATTCAAGATATAATTACCATTAGATATTCAAGGATAAAAAGAACCAATCAATTTGAAAATTTTACACAATTAAAAATAAATATTTCTCTATCTCAACCGTGGAGATGACATATTTTAATTGAAAAATATATAAAAGAATAAGAAATATCTGAAGGACAATGACAATTGATAATAATTAAATAAAATAAACTCACTCTGAAGGCCTGACAAAAACTTGACAAATCCATTGTGTTCCGGTTCACGTAAACCGTCAATAAATTACCCTTGTTTGCAGTTGAAAACCACGTTCAGGGTTGATAAAAAAATATTTTTATTTTCAACTTTCATTCAGCAATTTTTTAAGTCTGAAATTAAAAAAATTAATAATACATTAATGAAATTCATTATAAATCCAAAAATATTAATAATAAAGTTTTTATTTTTTCATAAATTTAATTTTAATTATGTTAATTTTTCTATGAATTTATAAATACCAAAATTATTAGTTATTATTTTATGTATATTATAAATTGCTCGAAAAGGGAGTGTCAAATTTAATTAACAGTAAAGTTGATAGTATATATATTATATGCCGGTGTGATATAAATATAGCACAACAAAATTAATATTTTAAAAAATTCTATAGCGTTAAACTTCGTGTAAATATAATATTACATGTTTGATTAAAATTATTTGTAATTGTGTTTTGTGTTTATAAACACGGTATGATAGAATAATTAATAACCAAAATTATAGATTGTTTATCACTGAGTCATGCCTTGACAATAGGGTAATTATTTGATATGAAAAAACTTGAATTTTCTAATTAAAAAACAAAAAATTAATAGAAAAAATTAGTTTTTTATTATTATTATTTTAATTATCAGATGCTTTTAGTGCAAAACTCAGCGAAAAAAATCTCAATGTTGAAATAATTGTGTGTATGTACTTTCCAGTATGTTTTTTTTTTTTTTTTTAAAAACCCTAAGTAAAATAATTTTAGATCCAAGGTAAACTAAAGCACATTCATCAAACCATGATAGTGATAATAAACCACAAAAAATTGTTTTTGTTGTTGTCTTGCTGAGGAAAGTTAAAAAAAAGAGAGATAAGGAAAAAAAAAATATGATAATGTAGAATACGGTCTGCAAAGATAAATTAAAAACGAAAAAATAATATTTTTTTTATCAGACTTGGTACTCGAAAGCTATTAGAATGCGTAGGACAAATAAAAAATAAAAAAATGCAGTTGTATCATTTTTGTAGTTGTATTTTTTCGTGATGTAGAAGAAACTTTCCAATTTTGAGTTGATTGTGAACATTAATGTTCAAATAAATATAAATATGAAAAGATTTATCGCAGTTTATTTAAAGGCAATTCAAGTAGAATTACAAACAGAGTACTCGCACTCAATGTGATTGCAAAAATTCAACAGTTACGTAATTGAATTAAAAAATATATTATCAATTTTTCAAGTCGTAATTTATTTATCAACAGAATATATCATCTGTCTTGTATTTTTATTTTTTTAAGCCTGGAGGGTTTTCATCTTGCATGATTTTTCTCTAAAGTTTGTTGATTTAAAAAAAGTTTTTATTTATGGAAAAAATCTTTACAGTATATTCACGTTGCAATATCGAAATTTTTTCTATACTTTTTCGATGTAAAATAATAACTACTAAGGATTTCTTCTGTAAAATAAATTCCTCTGTAATTAAAATTTATATTTTTTTTCACTTCGAGTAGTTTGAACACCCTTTCATCGATAAATTATTTAAACTTGATTTTTTTTTATTCAAATTTTTAAGTATTTATAACAGTATTGGTAAATGGAATTAATTATTTTTGAGGCTCCATTGACTTGTAATTTTAATAGAGCATCTATATAAGAAGATTATATTTGAATGAATGAGCAGTGAAATTTATCATTTAAATTATTGACTAAATAAAGTTGTTGTACTTTGCATTATTCAAGTATGGAAATATTTCAGAGTTTTATATTAAAAATAATATTGAAACAACTTTAATTTAACAATAAAAGTTGAAACAATTTTTTTCTTTATATATACTAAAATAATAAATTAAAAATACAAAATTTAAATAGAACTGAAGGACTCGGTGCTTCACAGTAATCAACTCAGAAATAATTGTCGTATGGAATATTCATAAGCCATCATCCATTCATTATATTATTTGAGCATCGAAAAAAAAAAAAGAAACAATATAAAAAAATTATTATAATTAAAATAAAGTTTTTTATTTAAATAATTGTTCTTATGTCATTATTTTTTTCATAAACAATATATTGAAAAATTTCCATTGAATAATTGTTGCCAGTATTATCAAGAGCTTGTAGGAAAAATATAAATGAAAAAATGCAAAAATAATTACTGCGCAATTGTATAAAATCAAATTAAAATGTTTTTTTTTTTTTTTAAATTTATTTTGTTTGTCTATTGTTGATGAAAAAAAGGCTATTGAAAAACGAAAAATTTATAAAAATAACGTCGAGTCAATTTGAGTCGTTTAAATAAATCGACAAAAGAAAATAATAAAAAATTAGAAATTTTATTTTCACAAATTTTAAATTAGAAAGTAGGCCGATGTTGAAATAATAAATATTTGCAATTAAATGTACTTAGCAATATATTTCACTGAAGAAAAAACAATCGAAACAATTTAAAATCTACGCCTCCATTCATAATATCAAAAGTATATATTAAATTATTCACGTGACCTTCGGAATTTATGATTGTATAACTCCAGAGTCACTTGAGTTAATAAAATTCATTACATGACACCATAATAACAACAATATCCTGACAATTAACATACCTAAAACACCTAACCTCAACACAACAATATAATAATCCATCAACAACAATAATATTCATTGCAAAATTAAAAAAAAAAAATTAAACAAATCACAAATTCATTGGGTAAGCTCTATTCACTCACTTGAAAAATGAAAATTAACTTTTTTAATTATCATTTGATATATAAGGCCCATATACAATGTTGTTTTTTTTTTTTTTTTGTTTTTGTTTAACAACAATAATAAAATATATAAACAACAAATACACAAAATTTCAAATTTAAATAACTCACACGAAATGGAGTTAAAAGTTTCGACGTACTATCAGCAATTTTATGATAAAAATATTGAAGGCTATTTTTGGCAATAAAAAAAAAAAGTAAATAATAAAATACAAGGTGTGTTATTTGAAAAACAATTTTGATAACTGGTTAGTTCACTGATACCACGCGATAGTATGATCCGACTTAAACTGTATGTATCTTAGATGACATTCGAGAAAAGTATAAGAACCGGATAGTCATCCTGGTCAATCCCCACCTTTTGTGAATGGTTACATTTTTTTTCTTTTATTTAATTTTTTTATTACATAAATCCCCTTCTTAAAACATTATTTTTTCTTTATGAACACGCGGATATACAATAAGCTTTGACTAAAGTCATTTAGTTATTAAAAAAAAAATTTTATTAACTAATCATTAAGATAATATTTTAAAAAGTATACAATTCGTTATTATTATGCTCGAAATGATTCATATTTATAGCCGGAAAATGAGGAAAATACGAGGTTGAATATAAAACAAGGCTTATGCTAGATTAAAACTGATATAAAAGGATAAAAAACTTTTGTAAATTCTTTTATTCTTGTTTGTAATGTAATATATCCGTATATTTTTTTTAAAAAATATCGTAAGCAAAAAAGACTGTATCAACATTAAACAGTTACAATGAATTTCTTCTTTTTATTAGTTCTGAAATAAATGTGATTTTAAAATTTAAAAGAAAACGTTCGTATAATCGTGACGGTATAAAATATAGATGTTTATCAAAATCCACTTGATTATACTTTGATAAATAAATGGATTATAATGATGACAAATAATATATAAATAATTAAAATGATAAAATAAATTTCGTTTCAATAGTATATTATATATTCAAATATTTTAACTTTATAAAAAATTAATGTAATTAAGGTATTATTTGTGAAAATTTAATTGAGATTACACGGTGTTCCCATTTGGATTGTGTGCATTAACAAATAACTATAATAAAGAGAGAGTATTGCAGCTGGTGTAAAAGTGACCACAAAGTTGAACAAGTTATAAGCACATATACATATTTTCGCATCCATAATTATATATTGTTTACAAAATACAAATAACGACTCTCTCGTGTGCTTTACTATAAAAAGTTTCCCTAAGGTCATATAACATAACTTTGGTCTACTCTCCAACAAAAGATATAATGCAAAAAGAAAAAAAAAAATGTATCATTATACGTAAACCTCTCTACTACGTATATTAGCATAAATATAAATTATCGTGATAAATTAAATTAAAGTAACAATTTACCTAACTCAAAAATAAAATTTATACTTTAATTTTAAAAACATTCATAAAAGTCAAAAGCTTTTAAATTTAAAACTTGAAAAAATTATAATTTTGAGAGTTTAAGGTAAAATAGTTCAAAATAATTATAAAACATATCGTGAAACCCTTAAAAAATAAGACTTTTATTTGGCCTGAATTTAAAATAAATTGAAAATGTTGGAGTATTTTTTTCCCTCGGGATAATGATCACGTTTATTTTGTGATTTTTATTTCTTGTTAGATCAATAGATCAGTATAAAATAAAATTGCATATTTAATGTTAGTATATACAAGCTATTGTGACCAATTTTTATAGCATTAATGTTATAATAATAATAGTATATGAAATGCAAATTTTATGATGCATATATGACTTATTTTTATAATAAAATATAATTTATTTTAATGATGATAATAATAGAATTCAAAAAAATACTCTGCAGTTGTAATAAAAAAAAAAAAAGCTGTACGTGAAATGAGATGTTTGTATGTTTTATTTTTTAATGATATGCGGAATTTAATTCGTCACTATTAAATGTTCATTAGTGCATTTGTATTATTTTTTTATATAAAGTATAAACTACTGTATATAATAAAAAATACGTTTTGTAGTTCAAATAATTTTTTTTTTATCAATTTAAAATCAATTTCGATATCGAGTTTTATATGTATTTGTAAAGTGTAAACTTTCAAATGATAACATCTGAATAAGTGTAGACTTTAGATGTATCACTTGACGTTAAAAATAAAAAATATAGTTTTTTTTTTTTTTATTGTTTTGCATAGTTGAGGTAAAAAGAAGTTTTATACTTTATATATTGATGGATGATACTTGAATATCAACAACAGTACTTGAACAGGCCATCTACGTAAAACCTCTTGAAAAAATGTCTATGCACGTTTATATATCGTGTGAATTTTATCTATCTTTCATATTTTATCACTATCAAATCCGAAGTGCAAAGTACTAGTCTAAAAAATATTTTTTGATAATATTACTTTATGTTATTCTTTACAAATATGACTTCACGTGGATTTGCATCCTGCAGGATTTTTCTTTGAATTTTTTTTATAGAAAAATTTTTTTTTTTTTTTCATACAGAAAATTCTTACGGAAGGATAATACTTTTTGGTAAAATAAACTTTTCCATATTTTTTCGTCGAATAAATTTCTCTTTGTTATGCAAGTTTCGTTTTTTAATATAAAACTTTTATATTCATTTAAAATAACATAATTTCTGCATTCAATTTGTGACACTATTCTTTGAAATGTAGAATAATATATTTAAAAATTTTTTTTTTAATAAATAACAATTTCTTTGACTTTGTAAGGTGAAAAAAAGCGTTATAGCAAAAGTGAGGATCAGAGAAATGATGTCAGTATTAATATGATAAATTAACTTTGATATTAAAATACATAACTTCAAGAGAAACATACAGTCCAAGAGTGGACAAACCTTGATGATACATATATATATTCATACCCACCATGTTAGTAATTAATTCCCAAGCTTTGATATGAATGGATCTAAATTAAGCTCTTTGCATGACCCGAGACTAAAAAGCTCTATGCATATATCTCATTGAAAATTTCGATAAAGTGAGAGTATAATATTTTTATATAATTTTATCACTGACAATTCATTTAAAATTAAATATAAGAATTAAAAAAATATATGTCTATTAATATTTTATAATTATCCTAAAAATATTATTAAAACTCTAAAAATATTTTTTTAAACATTTTAAAATCAGTTACTTAAACACGGTATTTGATATTTAAATTTTTTTTTATTTTTATTATATTTACATACTTGCTTTTAGCTCATATTTTCATGCCTTTTGAGCAATTATTATCGTATGTGCAAATCAACTTTTTTAACTAGTACTCGACCTCCTAAAGTTTTCTAGTAATTAAAGGTGTTATTTTTGTTGTAATAATTTTTTTTTTATTAAAATTATAAAAGCCTTGAATTTATTTTTATTATGTAAAATATATTAACCAATTAATTTAAAAAAAAAAATAGAAATTAAATTTTAATTTTTTATCGGGAATAAAAAATTATTGCAATATAAATAATAATATCAATTTGAAAAGGTAAATATTTTTTTTAAAACTGCTATTGCAGTTATTTTAAACTCATAAGTAATTCATTCCCAATAACCCTTGCGATAAAAAATTGCTGATATAAATTTTCAATATATTTTTTTTTTCCATCCGGGAAATGAGTAATAAAATAAATATTTAGTTGAATATTTGAAACTTTTTTTACCATTTTAAAAATGATAATTGGTGATGATAAGCTATGGTTGTAATATAAAAATCAATATTTATGAATTGAGCCTACATAAGAGTTTGATATATCAAACACATGAACTAGTGACACAAAAAAGCTCAACGTATTGTTGAAAAAAATATATCAATATTCAATTTATCGATACAACATAAATATAAATTCAATTCAATAAAAAAGTTTTTCAATAAACTTATGATGGCTTTTATTCACACTTTGATGAATAGTCAGTGATAAAAAAAATATAAATAAAATAAAAATATAAGTTTAATATACATATAGATATCTTGAGTTTATGAAAAAATTATTATTATATTTTAAAATTAATGAAAATGCAGAATTGAGATTAGATAGAGGCGTGACAAGCTGCTGCGCCTTACTCAATTAACTTTGAAGAATATTCAACCCTTGTGTAAATCATCTCTCTCTCTCTTTGGTACCTCCTGTCAGAAGCATAATATTTAAAAAATCATAAAAACAAGAAAAAAAAAGCATTCAACAAAAATAAATAAATATAAAAATCTTTTATAGATGACGTAGAGTCTTGATCCCCTGGTAAGTTAAGCTGTGTCTTACTTGGTGTATCGATTGATTTAGCCAACTCGTAACATCCTCCCTGTGTTTCTCGAAGTCGTTACGACAAACAAACTAGTTTAAAAATATTATTTATATACAATTTACAATAAAATTAATAAAAATTAATATTACAATAGATATAAATATATATATTTATAATTAAATAAATTCGTGATATATTAATAATAAATTGGCTCTATTAGTATAGCTAATGAATAAAAATTCAAAAAATGCATACTTTTATAGATAAATTAATATATAATGATATTGACTTACCCGTTGTCAAGGACTAGGCAGTATTTAATATCACTCTTGTTTGTGATATTTTCATTGTATTTAAGGGATGATAATGTCAACACATTGTTGAAGCAACGACGATGACAATCAGGGCAGTGACAAAAGCATAAATTGCACACCCAATAGACAAATATACACACACATTCACACACGCAATGTCTATTTCAATTATTTAAATGTCAATAATTAAAAAATACAAAAATTTTTATATCAAATAAATATATATCATTGATGATATAATTTATTATTAATATAAATTTCAGCTTTTAATGTTATTTGAATAACAACAGTATTGTTTATCACTTTTTGAATAATCACAATTTTTTTTAAACATTATTTTGATTAATTTAATTATATTAATATTATTAATTTTAAATTCAATTACACTTTTATCAATTATAAAATTTTTCAAATAAAAAATTCTTTTATTGTTACTCAATATTTTATTCAACACTTTGATCATGTTTTTTTCTGTTTTTTATATTTTTTTTACAAATATCATTTTAATATTTTAAAATTATTTGTTATTATTATTATTATTATTATTATCATTGATAAAACACATTATCACGTAATCCATACCCACATATACATAAAAAAAAAGACACTGAATTATTCGTTGATTTTCCAAGTGATTATCGCATCTTATCATGAAATAGCTATTTATCAATTTATTTTTTTTGTTTTTAAATTTCTTGTAAAGCAACTAACAATGACAAATTATTATTCCTGTCAGCTTGTACATGCATATGATGATAATGATGATTTTTTTTTCTTTATTGATGTGTGATTTAAAAAATAATAATAATCAAGGTTCCATTTAAATGTTTAAACGAAAAATGTGTTATGTTTAATAACGATATAGACAGGCTGTCAGCGCACACGCGGGTCAGAATTGAAATCGAGCCTTGAAAATTACCAAAAGACTTGAAAATAGGCGGTGGTCAGTCTCCAGTAAATTCACAATATAATTTGTATTAATTTATTATTAAAATTTGAAAGAAAAATACAATTTTCATCAATCAAGACCGAAAATAAAAAGAAAAAAACTACATGCCTAAATTGATGTACTTGAAACTTTTTCTTTTTCAATTTTATTATTACTATAATTTTTTTTATGTATTAATAATTGAATTGTCAATTACTACAACTTTAAGGAAGTATAAATAAAAAAAAAAACAACTTAAAAATCTTCAAAAATAACAGGAGACGCCCCAAAAAGGAGTTATCGCTTCGACGTATCGCGAGCGAACGACGAGATTCACCCCCGCACCAGGTTCTAGGCACACTGAGGCTGAATTTCGCGCAGTACCGTCACCCTTATCGCGCATACCAGGGTATTTTTTATATTTTTTATATATATTTTTTTTAATCACATATATATACATGTGTACATGATAAAGCGCACCCTGTTGGACCACATACAACAATTTCTCTCTCCGCAAATACGACATGAAATTTCTACAAAAGAAAATGTCATTTTTATGATTATTTAAAGCTCAACAGAAATAAAAAATTACCATAACACCATTTTATTTTTGTCATTTGAATTAAAAAACCTTTTTTTTTTTATTATCAAAAATAATATTTAAAAAAATTTATAATAACTAGATCAAAAAAAAAAAAAACAAAATGTATCATGACTTGTAGATAAATTTTAAAAAATCATCCCTTATTATAGTCTCTTTTTTTTTTCTTTCATTCAAAAAAAGAAAATAGTGTAGATATAGAGCGGGGTATTTAAAATGATGTATTTAAAATTTTTATAAAATTGTAGATAGGGTTGGATAGATAAAAAAAAAAGCAGGAGGGTGGTTAATTAATGAGAAACGGGTTGGTGACACGGGCACTGGGAGCCCTTGGAGGCGACCTGGAGTCGTCGGGCATACTCTGCATGACAGGGGTATGAAGCAAGAGTAGCGAGGCAGGGTTAAGGAAGCCCTTGAAATCAATAGCCAGCCGCTACTGCCACCACCCAATTCTGCTCTTATACACCCGCAATCATCCCTGCCTTTGCGTATATATACTATTATAAATACCCTCTTTTATATACATATGTATATTTATTATTTTTTTTCTATTTTATTTTTACTTCTCTTTACCTATATACTCTTTACCTTTATCTCTATCGCACTTCAATGTTTATCATCACTTGTGCCATGACATTTTCTCACTATCACACCCCCTATATTTTTTTTTTAACCCCTTGACAAATGTGTGTGTAACTCATTCTTGTTTTTGCTCATAACATGTGAACTTTGAATTTATATCGATAGAGCAACCTCCGTCAACAACAGCACTATTTATATTTATTTATGTTTTTATTTCTAGTTCAGCTGCAGTATGTTTCTTTAGACAGATGCTGCTGCTGTTGCTACATAACTACCCTTATTTACATCATTTTTTTTTTTTACTCTCTTTGGACTACTTATTGTCTATTTTTAATTTTTTTCTTCTTTATACTTGGGTTTTTTTAATAATTAATTTTTTGATAAAATTTTCATATGGTTCAGGTTAAAATGTCACAGCATTTTGATTTAATTACTTTTCGCTTTTCGTGTGCTTTGATATTGTCATTATATTTATATCTCTACATAAGGAAAAAGTTGAAAAAAAAATAACAAATAGATTTTTTTTTAAATGTTTTACTCATCCATTCTTCAGACTTCTATTCACATATTTTTTTTCATCTCATTTCCGTCATGCTTTGACTCCAACAAATTTTTTTGTTTCATTTTTTTTTAGTGTAGGATGATGAAGGTGTTGGTGACCTCTTGGCTAGCCACTCCTTGACTCCATCTCGCCTTTTAGATAACGCACGAGATTGCACGTTTGATCTATATTTGGAAATTTATTTATTTTTTTTTAAATCATATTTTATCCAAAAGTTTATGACAAGAAAAAACTTTCATCCTCTTCATGTTATATTCATGACAGAGATTGAGTTTTTGTATTTAAAAAAAAAAAAAAAAACGTATATGACGAAATTTTAAAAAATAGGTTTCGTTACTTATCAATGTGACCTTTTCCTTGGTGCAAAATCGTGCACGCACATATGATGATGATAATAAAGGCATGAGTGCAAGGCTGACGTTGACCTACTATAATATTAACTGCAAGGGGGGATAAATCGTTTCACATATTCACCAAACCCTGCATAAAGTTGTTAAAATATTTATTTTATATTTTGAATAGTAAAAAAAAAAATACCACACATCAAAAAAACAAAAATTTTCTATGTTTTTTTGTTTATTTAAAAAATATTTGATGAAACTACACGAAAATTTTTATTAAATTTTGATAATTAGATTGATTTTTTAAATGTTGAATTTAGGGTAACAAAAATATATATAAGAGAACTTAGTCGATGAAATTGTTAGGATGACGTCATTGAGTCCTGCGGGGTTGACCTCGATCCAAATTAAACTTGAGTCGGTTCTCGACCAAGTACAAGCTCGAAATGATTAGGTACTGCACCTGATAACACTAATATGACTCTAGTATAAATAAAATTTATTAATATTTTTTTTTTTTTCAACTATACTCCAATTATTAAATAATTATTTTCTTTTACTTTTTGCATTTTGATAATAAATCTTTTATTAATTTGAATTTTTCACTTATATATGTTGTATTTTCATTTTTTTTTTTTTTTTAATAACAATGGAGTTTGAAACTTGAAAGTGCTAAATAACCTGAGGCAAATGCTTCTTAATCCTAGATAAATGTATTATTTAATTTTTTTTATAATGGAAATTTTTTTACTTTGCATGTTATTTCTTTTTTTTTTCTTTACTATGTTGTTACAAGTGCTGATTACACGTATTTTATATTGTTTTATTATTGCGATAAGATTTTTTGTATATTTTAATTTATTAATATATCGCGTTGTTGGAAAATAAAAAAATAATAATAAATAAATAAATAACTTGTTTTTTGAAATTAGAACGAAAAAAAAATTATTATTACATAGTTTAATTGAAAATTTCGAGACAAATGAAGAAAATTACTATGAAAAATTAAAAGTACTCTTCACTGCCTATTTAACATATCGATTTTAAAAATGCAAAGTTTTATTTCATTTCCAGCGGGCTTCCAATGTTTATATAATTATTGGTTAATATTTTTCGTTAATATATACAATACCTCATCAACGAAAAATCAACTTATCAATACTAAATTATTTTTTTTCTAAATATTATTCTTAAATAACATGTTACATATCAGTTGTTGAAGTGGTTTTTTTTTTTTTTTTTTTTTTTATCTTTATTTTATCAATTATTGGCGACACAATTCTGAATAATTTTGTATTCTTAGCATCACTAGAGTTTCATATATTTTATTATCAAACAAAAAAAAAAATAATCATTAAATTAAGTACCTTCTAAATCCCCTTTAAAAAGAAATATAATAAAATGCGGTTTTAGACACATAATAGACATTTTATTTCGTTTTTGTTGTTTAATCAAAAATTAACTTAGATGATTTTTTTTTTATTCGTTTTTAAATCCATTGACTATATTTGATTTAATTATTATTATTATTTATGATATATTGTATAATTTTTTTGTTGAGAAGCCAATATGTTTTAGACTTAATTAACAAATACATCTACGATAA
The DNA here is from genome assembly GCA_030523065.1 of Aphidius colemani. Taxonomy (NCBI): domain Eukaryota; kingdom Metazoa; phylum Arthropoda; class Insecta; order Hymenoptera; family Braconidae; genus Aphidius; species Aphidius colemani. The sequence continues at coordinate 17,132 of JAPYYR010000133.1, read as the reverse complement.
AATAATTAATATTAATTCATTTTTATTCTGCACATTTAAAGGATATTAAAAAAAATATTTGCATTGTAATTATAAATAAATCAAAACAAAAAGTTTTATAATGATGACAATTTGCACTGACAATTTTTCGTTGGGGATAAAAGAAGGTTGAAAAAAAAATGAGGAATTATTTGGATTTTAAGAGATGAAGAATGGGTACAGTTGGAAACAGAATATTATTGTTATTTAATCAATAAATATTTAGACCATTTTGCCCATAACATAACCAATTAAAACCATAACAATTGCAATTATCATTGTGGCAGGTGATAGACTTAATGATGATTGATCATAATCAGCTGAATTCTGTTGCATTCTTCCTGATGCTGTACTCTTTTCCAATGCATTTCGATACTTAAGAATTTCTTCCTGCAATTAAAAAAAATACAATGATTTTTTAACATACAATTGCCAATATTATTATTACAATTAATTTACCTTAAGTTGTAAATTCTCTTGTCTCAAACTACTCTCTTCTACCCTCAACGAATTTACTTCCTGTTTGGCTTTAAGCAACTTTTCTTCATTTTCATCCAATGGCTAAAACATAAAATTAAAAAGAAAATATTATCAACAAATAAATTTAATATACAATATTGAATTTATATGTATATTTAAAATATTTTACCTTCGAGGACGTTTTTGATGCATCACCTGTAACTTTGCTTTTACCATTAGTTGTATTCGTATCAGATTTAGCAGCATTTGGAGCTGTTGTTTTGGCAGCTGCAGTATTTGTTGTAGGATGTTCAAAAACACATTTTAATTTGTAATCCATAATCTTATCAGGATAAGCATCTGTCCACTATTTAAAAAAAAAAAAAAAAAACATAAATTTTAAATTAAAATTAGATGATAGGCATATGTTATTAATTTAAAATTAAACATACCACATCATTGACAAAATCGTCAGTGTCTCCCTCAGGTGCAATTACTGATTGAACCATAAACTTGTGTTTATTTTTCTCCATAAGATTAAATTCACAAGGTTGTAAGCATACTAGAAAAAAAGTAAATAAATATATTAATTACATCAAATATTTTATAGCTTTAAAATAATATCTCTTTTTCATTTCTAATAACTAACCAGCAATTTCACTGACTTCTTTTGGTTTAAGAACACCATTATTTGGTCTTACACAGTATCTTTTGGGTGCTGTTGTTTTTATTTTAAAGTAAATTTTTTGACTTGTTGGATTTGTAAGCTTTATGTATGATGTGACAGGTGAATCTACTGATGGTCCTGCAACAAATACATAAATTTATTAATTTATTCCCTTTTTTCTTCATCTTATTACATGCTAAATCACAGTGTTATTATCATCATCAATTACAGCACAATATTATTCATTTATAATGATAAAAAAGAAAAAAAAAACAGCATAATCATGGCCTGCATCTGTAGAACCATGCATAATCAAATTGACGTATTGATAAAAATAGTCGCAGTAGGTTGTTATTTGCCTTGAGTATTTTTTTATTTATTTTTATTTTTTTTTTCTCCATGAATTGAGAAAATAAGTTGATATTGTATATTAATTATAATACAAAGAAAAAAAAACATATACAAATATAGGTAGAAAAAATAAATATGGTTTAAAGTACAAAAATAGAAAATTATTCATACTGAATCCCAGATATATATTGAATAAAAATAAGTCATAAAAAGGCAGAAAAAAAAATGTATGTTTCATGAAAATGTTTGTTAAGTATTGCCGGTCTAAAAAAATGGTGGGTTAGGTATACAATCATGACTTGAAATTCTAAAGATAACAAGATAAATTGACAGGATTATTATTGTCCATATATTTTGACAAACACTCAAGGACACTGACAAGATTTTATATTTATTTATTTATTTTTTTTTTCAAATCTTTGCTGCTACCTTACGTCATCTTGACAGTGCATTTCATTGAAGGCGATTGGTTTTAAGTCAACTAGAAAAAAATAATCCAACGCAACAATACACCTCGCCATGTCACACATTTTTTTCATGTCCAGTTTGGTTGCAAATGGATTATCTAAAATACGATGAGACATAATAAATAAATGAAAAAAAAAATAAAAAAAAAAACAGAAATTATGTGCTTTAAAATGATATATAGGACAGGAGTAATAAATTTTAAAAATAATAATCAGAAAAAAAAATATATACAAATGTAGAATAATATATATCTGTATTTGATAATTTTATAATGATAAAAATTTATTGATTAATAATAAAACTTACCCCTGAATCGTAATTCACCCTGTGGTTCGATAATCAAAACTTGCTCTGGTTTAGCCATTATTTTAATCAGTATCGCCCAAAAAAGTCAAACTGTCTTATTACCAAAAAAAAGAACAAAAAAAATATTACAATATTTGTGTGTGTATGTATTAATCTTTTGTGAGTCACAAACACGTAACGATGGCGATTGTATTCTTTAAACTTGAAATCAACTTAAAAAGAAGACAATTCACTCTATTGACATTTATTAAATATATTAATTACCTTTTATTATTCAATCACTTTATTTCGTTATTCAATATATATTGTTAATAAATTAATCCCAGTCCAAATTTATGTTTTTTTTTCTTTTTATATCCCCACGTTTCTACATGTACTAAAATTTCCGTTAAAGTAGTAATTTTTACTGAATTATTATTATCATCATCATCATCATCATGACAGACGAGCAACTGCTACGATATTGAAAATGCGCGTGCGTCATTAGTGAGAAAAAAAAAAGACAGAAAATGTACTTTTTTGTATTTTTCTATGTTGCACAGGCGTACTGTTTAAGGCTTATATTATAATAATTTTATAAATGTCGTCATCTTGTATCTCATATAATTATTTATCAAATTAGACGTTGATTTTGTGTCATGTGCTTGTGAGTTATGACCAAAGTCCCTAGATAAGAGTTTTATTATTGGGCTGCGCTTAAATATTAGGACGTGGTTTAAAGACAACCATGATTCAACATGGCAGCATAAAATGTGGGAAAATAAATGGTAGATTTGAAACTTGAATTAAAAGTTAAATTCTTGTTATCTTGTATATATAATACACAATTTTTTTTAACAACAAATATTTAACAATATACTATTGAAATGATAAATGATAAAACTTGAGCTTTATGCAAGTATAAATCATGATCAAATGTATTTGAAGTCATTGAAGCTTTTTTTTTTAAGATTATATACCAATTAGCTCTATTATTAGTCATTACTGTTATGTTGAATTAAATAGAGTAAACATTGACATAGCCGTGTTGAGAACATTTTCTTTCTTTGTCTTTTATCAAGTTACATCGCATTACTATAACAAAAAAATGCCTAACCACTACGCTTTTCCTTGGCTATGCTACTTACGTTTTATTAACAGTTAAAAAAACCTTAATTTTTTTTTAGATTTTTAGAGGCATATATAAGGCTTTCTTTTTATAATTTTATTAAACAGATTATCATTGTCATTCAATATTACTGTGCTGAACGAAAAAGAGTAAAATACGAAGCAGCCGTTTTAAGAACCTATAGAATTATTTCTATATCTTTTATTATGCTTAGAAAAAAATATTTCTATGTTAATTTAGATTGATAAATACCACTGTAAAATTTTTACTCGAGAAAATCCAAAATTTACCAGCAGTTAAATTACTTGGTTTAGAACAACCCATCATAAATATTATCAGATACTTTTTAGTTGTGTTATTTGCTCGGTACCAATCACTCTGGTATCTAAAATATTATTCAATATAAATTTAATTAGTTTATAAAATACATCGTGAGTATTATTATTGTTAAGAATAATAAAATCCAAAACTTGCATTGATTGATACATCTCTGAACTGGAATCAATTATTTTTTGTCCAGCCAAAGTTAAAAAATACAAATGAATTATTGCAGCTCCAGCATAAATTAAAAATCTCATTGCTTGACTCGGTTGATCTAAGGTTAATAGTACCTGAAATATATTCGAGAAAAAAAATATAAAAGAAACAATTTATTAGTTTTATTTTTAATAGTAACATTATTTTGATAAAGCTCATATATAAAATGACCTAAACTTGACAACCAGCAAGACTCAGTGCCAACATATTCAATCCAAGCATGAAAAATAGTGGAATGTTATAAACTGATTTAACGCTGTTTGAAAATCTTTAGAAAATAAAATTATATAAATTTCGAAATGATAATTATCTTTTTTCCAACAAGAGTTTTAAATATGTATAATTACTTTTGAGCCATTCGGTGTCGTTGAATGCAGTCCGTATAAAAAACTGCATGATAATCATATTGTGATAATAGATTATCTCTGCGGATATTTTTATCCAAAAATTCAGTATTCTTTATGCGATTGCTAAAATATATAAAACTTCATTGACTTTTTTTTTTTATCCACTTTGACTTAAATATTATTGATAAAAACTTGATTGGATTTTATTACCTGACAACGTTAAACATACTGCTGCTGTGTTGAGCCAAATTCGAATACAATGAATCATATCCAACTAATACTATTGTTGGATACATTGTGACAGTATAAGAATGGAAAAATATTAAATTTTCATATTTAATTGGATCAATAAAATAGTCAGATTGATAGATTAAAATTGTTGGTCGTGATTCATTCAATGGCACTATTATATCCATAATTTTTGGTACAAATGGTAATGAAGCAAATAACACCGTAGAAATAAGTGCAAACCCTTTACATTATGGCAAAAATTATTATTAATATAAATATTTTAAAATTGAGTTTAAAAAATATTTTCATGGAAAAATATACTCACAAATATATGAATGTGTAATTTTTCTATTTTCATTAGATGAATTTTTTAAAAGATAAATTTCGTTATTTAAAAATTTTGATTTCCAAAATCGTTCTATTTCTTTTAGTAATTGTTTTAACTGAATTTGATATAACTTTGGTTAATATATATTTTTTTTTTATAATTTTATTATTTTTATTTTACCTTCTTTTGATTTAAAAGAATGTGAATTAAATATACCAATGATGCTACGTGTAACATCATCATTGTCGCACATTCAATAACAGTACTTGATTTTTTTCTTGCTTTGATTAATCCAAATATCTGCAAAAAAAATTAATAATATTATTAGCTTTATTTTCATTTTTAATTTCATAATATATATAAAACAAATTAAATGCATCGATTATACTTCAGGAATTAAAAGACTCAAAATAATCAAAATACTTGAAAAGCCTAGAGCAAATCGCTTTTTTGATGACTGAAAAGGCCATGCTCCCACCACAGATAATAATATTTTTGTGAGTAGCCAGTTTTTGTTATTAAAAAAAACCATGTCCCTTGTTTCTTTGAAAATTATAAAACTTCAATTGTATTTTTTTCCAAGTAAATACTAAAAAATTGCAATAAATTTCATTGTAATTATTAAATATTCTCTTAGTAAGAAATAATAAAAACATCAAAGTGATAAAATATGTGTTATTTCACCCTCTCGACATGTGTTGCATCACAAGCCTCAAATGAATTGATTTTTTAATTATATGTTATCATTTGTATTGTATGTTTTTTTTCCAATAAAAAAATATTTAATTACATAGACAAGACGTATATCATAAAGTATCAAAGACATATCGCTTATATTTTATATTTTATATTGTAATATTTCTCTGAAACATGCATTTGTTGAAGTTTCGTTTTAAAGTAAATCGAAGATTGGAAACTTGAGCTGGACAAAATTATTTTTATTACATTACATTTTAAAAACAAAACGAAATCTTCCAGATATTTTTATTTCAATGAAATTTTATACGTTATTTTTTTTTTTTCAGTTACCATTGGATAATACATGTGATTTCCTGGATAGATAAGGTAAGAAGAAATATATAAAACTTATACGAAATGCTGTGATTTTCTTTTCAAATTTCCATATAAACTATTTTTATCTTATCTATTCCGGAAAAAAACGGACTTTCCTTATACATTACGTCAATAAGTATATTTATTTTAAAAAAAAAATTATATAAAAGGCTTGAATGATTAACGTCACTCGAATTAACTCCATATAACATGCAAATAATTTTTTCTATCTGTACAATTAATATTCGACAAAATTATAATTTTTAATTCACAAATGATAAGCTTTATTTATATTTTTTGTATCGGTTTATGATGTCGATTTTATTTTTACAAAATTATCTCGATAAAGGTCAATCGTTGAAACCCCCAACTAAATTAAAGCTGTCAAAGGTCACTGCATAATTAAACACATCATATCAATAAAAACAAATGGCGATGAAAGAGAAAAATCAGATACTAACAGCTCAAGCTGTTAATAACTGATACTCTGATTTATTAACAATTACAATTGTACGGTACATTGAGTCGAAACAACACCACGATTTACATATATAAAATTTTAAATTAAAAAAATCATTTCTTTGTTCTTTTTTTTTTCTAAAATAATCAATGCAATATACAGATAATTATTTTTTATCAATATTTATATGACAAAGAAGTGTTACTCAATGTAATAAATAAATTTTCTAAAAGATAATCATCATCGTTGCACGTTCTACTCACAGTTTAAAATATATAAGCTGTTTTTCGAGAATTATTTTAGAGCAAATCAAATTTCAGTATATAGAAAAATAAACAATTTCCTTGTAAAGATTATTGACTTGCCAAGTGACAAATTGGTGAAAATATCTTTAGATTATTATCGTCTTATCAATCGCAGAAAAGTGAATCGTAGTACTTTAAATGCAGAAGAATGCAATTTCCAATCTAAGATTTTTAATCGACAATTGATAACAAAACAGATATATATATGCGTATGATTTTATTTAATTGTAACACAGACAAAATGACATTACTTGTTATTTTATTAATTGGTCTTTGTGGAACAAACGTATTTGCTAGTTCTCACAAAGATCCACATTTTTTGCGTGGTCACGATACCATAGTGCATTTGTTTGAGTGGAAATGGTCAGATATTGCTCAAGAATGTGAATCTTTTCTTGGGCCAAAAGGATTTGGTGGGATTCAAGTAAGTATAATTATTTTCTATTTAATCCAAATTTTCTATTTTATCCAAATAATTAAAAGAAAAAAAATACAAGTTTTTCTTTTATAATGTTTTAACTTTTTTTTATTTTTACATACAGGTTTCACCAGTACAAGAAAATGTTATTATTTCTCCAAGACCATGGTGGGAGCGGTATCAGCCAATTTCGTTTAAATTGACAACTCGTTCAGGGAATAAAAATGATCTTCAAAATATGATAAATCGATGCAACAAAGCTGGTGTTAGAATTTACGTTGATGCTGTAGTTAATCATATGAGTGCTGATCATTCATCAGGAAAAGTAATTGGGACAGGAGGTTCAACAGCTGATCCACCAGCGAGAAATTATTCTGCTGTACCTTTTGGAAAAAATGACTTTAACAAATTTTGTTCTATAAATAATTATAATGATCCAGTAATGGTCAGAAATTGTGAGCTTGTTGGGCTTCATGATTTAAACCAGAGGCTTGAAAATGTTCGTCAAAAAATTGTTAATTTTATGAATGGTCTTATTGACATGGGTGTTGCTGGATTTCGGTAAATGCATTTTTTTATACATTAAATATTTAACTAGTTGAAAATAGTAATAAATTATTACTAATAATTTATTTTTATTTGTTATTAGAATTGATGCTGCAAAACATATGTGGCCAGAAGACCTCAAAGTAATTTATTCAAGACTTCATGATCTTAGTGTGGCTAGTGGTTTTGCTAAAGGCTCTAGACCATTTATTTATCAAGAAGTTATAGCTGATAGTGGTATTCCAGCAACTGACTACAGTAATTTTGCTGCAGTTACTGAATTTAAATATGGAAGTGAAATAAGCAATGCATTTTCAGGAAATAATCAATTAAAATGGCTTCAAACAATCGATAATAGTTGGGGTTTTTTACCAAATTCTGATGCTCTTATTTTTATTGATAATCATGATACACAAAGAGATAATAATGTACTTAATTATAAATCTTCACGGCTTTATACCATGGCGGTTGCTTTTATGCTTGCTTATCCTTATGGAACTCCAAAAATTATGAGTTCATTTGCATTTGATAACAAAGATCAAGGTCCACCAGCTGATTCACAAGGAAATATTATTTCTCCAATAATGAAAAATAATAGAGGCTGCAAAAAAAGCTGGGTGTGTGAACATCGATGGCATCAAATACAAAATATGGTTGGCTTTCGAAATACCGCTGATAAAACTTCAATAACAGAATGGTGGGACAATTTAAATAATCAAATTGCTTTTTCACGAGGTCAAAATGCTTTCATCGCTATCAATGGTGATACAAAAGATTTAAAAACGACTATTCACACTCAACTTCCAGCTGGTAGATATTGTGATGTTATTTCTGGCAATATTAAAAATAATAGTTGCACAGGAAAAATTGTAGTTGTTAATGCAACTGGACATGCATACATTGAAATTCTCTTAACAGATAAAGATGGAGTTCTTGCTATACACAAAAAGGTAAATATTTATTTAAATACTTGAAACAAAATAAAAGTCTAAACTAATTGATATTAAAATTTTATTCCAGGCTCGATTAAGAAATTAGTAAATTGAAATAGTTGATAAAAATATACTCATAATAGAAATTTAAATTTATGTATATGATGATTGTTAAATAAAATAATATGTATCAATTATTTGACAATAAAAAAATAATACTTCCATGATAAATAAATGATTTTTTTTTTTTTTAAATAGAAAATAATGTTGTTATATACAATAACAACTTAAAAAAATTCACAGATATTTTATCTAATCATTTACAAGTGGCAAGATATTATTAATTGATTTATGAAAAAAATTTACATGACAACATGTGACTGTCAATTATTGATTGATTTATCAATGGTCAGTTGAATTTATTTACGAAATGTTTTATGTTATTTTTAAATGTTATCATGTCATTCTTCTCGATTTAATCTTTGTTATCTTGGAATATTGATGTATTTATATTTCCATAAAACAATAAAATGACAATGTTGCCTAAGAATAAAAGACACTTTTTTTTAAAACTGTTTAAAACTACTTTTAACTAATGATTTTTACGATGTTTTAAAAAAATACAAGCCGGAGAATTAGCCCATTTACCATCTGTCAACCTGATTTTATAAACTCCATGCAGCATAATAATACTTTTTGGCCATCTCGTGTTTTATTTTTATACCTAATCGTAGTGTTATATATCATATGTTATTGGTTATATATTATTAAAATTTCCACGTGTGTTGACATTATCAATTTTGATAAATAACATTATACGACTTATATTGTTTTTTTAATCCAAGAAAAAAGTGACAGTGTTTATTAGAAATAATATAAAATGTTTAATAAACGTGTGAGTCAATTTGTTTTGACTAATTATGAAATTCAGTATCTAAGACTATCCAACATCAGTGGATCTAGACACTATCAATCATCAAACAACAAAATAACATCATCATGTAAATTAAATTATCAATCACAATTCAATACTATATTAAAAATAAATAAAAAAAATCAATTCTGTTCAAGTAATATGGCAATAAAAACTTACTCAAATTTATCACAAAAAATACAAAATATTGAAGACAATAATAACACTCATAGTACACTCATGGACAATAATAGTACTCATGATGACAGTGATAATTTGGATAAGCAATTTACTGAAAATGGATATTTATATTCAATTCTTAATAGTTCAAATAAATATTCAGCTACAATAGTTCCACCTCTTTTTGATCAATTGAGTAGTGATGAATCATTTGTAAAAAATTTACCTGAAATAGTACCTGAAGAAAATACAGTAAACACATTGGCACCATCAGAATTACTTGATCTACTCAAATCAATATGTTATCATGCAAAAATTAATAACGAAAATTTGAGTGATAAACATGCAAGATTATTGAGTCTTCTTGATTACCATATTGGTAATTTAACAAATGATGAATTATGGCTGTTAATGAGAATACTTGCAATGTCAGCTTTGCCAATACAAAAAACAAAAAAACATTCAGCTCTGGTTAAATTAGAAAAACATTTAAATGAAGAATCTCAAAAGAGAATGAGAAAAGATTGGTCAATCAATGAAGTATTAATGACGTGTGATTTATTTTATCAAATGCGTTTACCAAGAGATTCATTTGTAAGTGGTGCTCTTAAAAAACTTGGAACAAAACCACAAAAATTAACAGCTGAAAATTTTGTTCACTACATGTATTTATTAAATATTGGTAGAAAACCAGCAATAAATATGTATGAATTGGAATACCATTTAGAATCTATTATTAAAACTTATACTATTGAAGAACTTGGTATAATTGGATTAGGATTTTTCAAGACAAATACAAGAATTAGAAATCCTGCATTACTCAATCACATAATTAAACTTGCTATAGAAAATATTGATACTATTGATAATTATATTATTTGTGCATTTATGAAATTATCAAGGTAAGTTTATTTCTATTATTTACAATCGACATAATTAATGATTTATTAATTGCTTTTTTTTTTTATAGACAAAGTTTACAATTAAAAGAGACAGAAATATTTAAAAAATTCCTTAAAGCATTTAAATCACGAATCAGTACAACTTCAAGTGCTTGTATTGTTCATGCTGCTCATGCTGCAGCAACAACTTTGATAAATGAAAAAGAAGTTATTGATTTAATGATCAACAGGTAAAATTTATTAAATAAAAAAAAAACTAAAGTTTTATTTTTTCTTTTTAATAAATTATATTAAAATTTATTTTAATATTTTTCTTTTTAAATAGATTTATGGAACAGGCAACGTCATCTAGACTAAAGGATTTAGAAAGAGTACTTTTCGCTATGATGATATTCAAGTATCCATCAAATCATCCACTCTATTCAATAATTATTGATGAGCTTAAAAATCCAAATCGTAAAGATGAATTATTAATGTATCCAAAAACACTGAGTTCATCATTGACATATCTTAGTCACGTTGGAATTTACCCAATTGAAATAATAAGTGAAATAATGCATCCAGATTATCTTGAAAAAGTGTATAATAATAATTCATTTTTTATTGGACGTGAATATTTGGCAATTGAAAATGGCTTAAAAATTGAAGAACCAAGTTATAAAGGTCCATTTTTACCACCACGAGTTATAAGTTATCTTGGTAAACGTTATTCTGCTTGGAACATTGATGTATCTGATAGTCATGATGAATTTATTCAAGGTAATCAAAAATATGTTACTGAAATAATTCATTACATCAAACAATGTATTGGTAATGATAAAATAAAAACAGATCAATTATTACCACATCATCAACGTATTGATTTGATATGTTGCATTGATAAAGAAACAAATGAATTTATTTCAATTGATAAAATTTATCCAAATTTACCAGTTGGTGAAATTAAATATCCACCAAATACTGATAAATATAAATGGATTGCAATAATACCTACATCTTTTAATCAAACATATCGTGATGAATCAGAACCTTGTGGTACTTTGATCAGTAAAATACGACAATTGAAGAAAATTGGATATACACCAGTAGTATTACAACATCTTGAGTGGAAAAATCACAAAAATCCTCCATCTAAAAAACAATATATGAGCGATTTTATTTTAGCATGTAAGAATTTATAAATAAATTAAAATAACTTGTTATAAACATTTTATAAAAATATGTTTTTTTATTTTTTTATTTAATATTTTTTTGATGCGCATGCTCCCATTGAAAACCCAGTTCGTTCAATAATTGCTAACGATTTTTTGAGTTCATTATACTATTGTCACTCTTTTGCCAATGGTCATTCCACCCGGTTTAATTCATTCAATCAAAACTGCTGAAAGTAATTTGTTGTTTAAATAATTTGAATCAACAAACAAAAAAAATGTCGGGAAGTAAGTGTGTAAAGGCACCACGTAAAGCCTATGCTCCAAAAGAACCTCATGAAATGAGCCAACAAGAAAAATTGAGACTTATTGATGATGAGCTTAATTCATTTTACAAGTAAGTAAATTTATAACATTAAAACATTAAATATTATTTGATGAAGAAGATAATATAAAATTTATTTCAGGTACTGTCAACAAGCTGGCTTTACTGATGAAGAAATGGACATGATATGTCAACCTCTTGTTGAAACAATGAAACGATCTTGGTTTCAAATTGTATTACGTATTGTTATTGGTACTGTTATAATTGGAATACTAATATCTGCAACAGCACAATTGAGTGTTGTTGGAACACATTTTACAGCAATAACACGTCTATTTGCAATTAAATTATTACCATTATGGAATTGGCAGGATATTTATCGTGATAATTGTATGATTAATAATCCATTTTCCAATCCAATAACTGGTGAAGATTGTGTTGTAAGTTTTGTGTTTATGATAAAAATATTTAACTTTATTATTGACACGATTGTTTTTTATTTAGACATGTCAAACTGTTGAAACAATTGATCGTCTTTCTGATGTTAGATATCGTCAATTAGTTGATGACTATCTTAATCGTGATGCACCAGCAATAATTGTTGATGCTATGGATTCATGGGCAGTTATGAATACCGATTACTTTTGGTTTGACAATATAACTCATGTAAATAAATTAAATGAACAAATCAACTAATATAAATATATATTTAAATGTTAATTTTGTATTTTAATATATATATATATAAATTATTTTATTTTAATAGTTATATTTGGGTAATGAAAGATTAATGGAAACAGTGCCTTGTTCATTAACATCAAATCTTAGAACTGGTTCATCTGATTTAGCTGCATTTTTACGACGTGTTGATTCACCAGAAGTTGCCAAGTGGTTTGTTCATTGGCAAAATTGTGATATTAATGCTGTTAAAGCATTAAGAAAATATTATCAACGTCCTTATTTTCTTTCAAGTACTGTATCACCAGCTCATTTTAATTGGGTACTAATGTCATCTGATTATAGCAGTCCAAGTTATAAAAAAGTTGAGCTTGATTCTGGCTTGATTGCCCTTGCACAGTTACGAGGTGCAACACAACTAAGACTTACACCAATAAATCCATGTAATAGTTCATGCCCTGAATTAATTGCTGATCTTCATCGTGGTGAAATGCGTTAGTATTATTTATTTTATATTTTTATATGTTAAAATTAAAATTATAACTTGATTTTTATGCTTTTCTAGTTGTATTTACAAATCTCATGTGGAATTTGGAGTATGCACCAATGCAAGGTCTTGATAATATTGCTATTTTGACTGAAACTGTTTGGGATGAGGATCCATAAATAAATCAATTAAATAAACGAAACAAATTTTAGTTTGTATTAATGTATAATACAATATAATGCTATTGTATTTAACAAGTTTAATTGTCATAATAAATTGACTAAAATAACAAAATAAATATAATACATGAGGCATAAAAAAATAATTACAAATATACAAAAGCTAGTTTTATTTATTTCAACTTAATACTTCAATAAGCTCATTGATGTCTTTTCGTTTTGAGCTGACGTAATCAACAACAGCACTTGTATCACAATACTTAACATTATCACATTGTTTTGCCAATAATTTTTCACAAATTAATTCTGTAAAACATATTACAAATACTCCACAATCATATGTATTTTTTTGTTGTGAACATTTTATACTTAAAAAATTTCCATTATTAGTCGGTGAAAAATATTTAAATATTTTTTTTGAAAATTTTTTAGCAATGCGATCATTAATACCACGACCCGAGTCATAATGATAGCATGAATTTTCATTATGTGAATAAATTAATAAGCTCCAATGTGATCCACCAACTTCTATACAATTTTCTGAATCATTTAAAGGAAAAAATATTAAATTAATATGATCTTTATCGATAAAAGAATCGAGAATTGTTGAATAATCACTTAGTTTTATCATTTTTAATAGTTGTGTTAATTCAGGACTAGCTAAAACAATTTTTTTATTTTCAATTTTACTGACAATGTTATGACTCAGATACTCCATATAAAAACCAATGATAATGTCATTTAACCAATATTTTCCTGTCAATAAATTTCTATCAGATTGACGAATAAGACAGTCATAATAACTAAGAACAATTTTATCATCATTTGACATTGACTCTTTATGTTGCTCCATTATTTTATATGTATACTGAAAATGAATGAATTAATTTTATAAGTAATCAAGTATTTTTTGTTAAATAATTATTTAATTTTGTGTTTCAGATTTTACTTATCATTACCTGATTATGTACCTGAGTACCTGCACATGAGGTTTGTAATTTGTACATTAAAATTTTCAACAAATTTCCAACAACAACAACAACGTGAGTATATGACGAAGGGAAAACGGAATGAACTATAATTTTCCTTCTCCTTCATCTAACTAGCCTTACCTTTGAGCACCTTTGGGTCAGCTGATTATTGTTGACAAATGACAATCATTAATTGCCCAACAATAACAATTATATTTCAATTATTCATGGCAATGAAAATTGAAAAATGATTGTAAAGTATTTTTTTAAACTCCAAAGTTATCATGTCATCTAGCATTAATATTTAATAGCACAATCCCTATAGTTATAAGCAATTCAGGTCAATTGTTTATTGATTTATTGCCAGTTGATTAAATAATATTTATCAAAATAATAATATTATTCATACAACATACAAATAATCAAGCTGAAAAAATGTTGAAATATTTTAGAGCCAAAGTATGACGAATGACACACGTACTAAAATTGATTAAAATATACATAAGATTTATTGAGTAAATGCCACTGGTTAATATTTATACTTACACAATGATTATCATAACAACAATATATTCAAATTTATCGTTGTTTTTTTATTTTGTTTTTTACATATGGCTTATACATACATAGTATAATTTTATAACAAAAATCCATGCTCCAATACGTGTAAAACAATTGTTTAATAATATAATTGACAACTGTACAACGATAAAATTGATTTAAGTTATTATTATAAGACAAAGTATAATTTCATTTAGCTATTTATAATGTATACATATATTTCATCAAATTTATTAATATTTAATTTATTATGTGTGTTCCAACTACATGTATGCATAATATATGACGAAATAGGAGTAAATTCAATTTCAAATTTTAAGCTTTAACCAAACCATCACCCCCATCATCTATAAAGGTGATAAAAGTGATGATGGTGGGGGCTGCCACGTGCCAAACATACATGTGTCAACAAAAAAAATAAAATAATAATAACACATAATTTTTGTGTGTCACTATACAAAATAGATTATGATTTCCTGGATGGGCTGACATGGGCCACGTATTATGAAAATATAAGGAAAAAAAGAAAAAAAAAACCCATGACAATGATGAAGAAATAAAAATAATAAATAAATAGATAATAATAATAATAATAATAATAATAATAATAATAATAATAATATTTATCAAAATTTGTCATTTGCCACAAGCACACGAAACAAAAAAAAAAAAAAAAACTACAACTTGTTCGAGTCCTTGTTCTGTTTTCGGGAGAGGCGAAGGGGAAGGCAACACCTGTTATATATATGTATAAAAAAAAATAATAATAATAAATGTAACGTTAAATCGACAGGGGGCGCATTACGGGAAATAGAAGCAAATAATAATAATACTATTTATAAAAAACACAAGAGTAACGGCAGGTGTGTATATATATATTTTATATGTGTGTGGGTGTGTAAACACCACATACACTTATTCAAAAGAGAGAAAAATGGCGTACTTGTTGTGAAGAAGTGTTAAAAAATACGTCGTGCAGGTGAGAAATACATTTGTTTATTATAATTAGTGAATATTTGGCAAAAAATAAATAATGTTGATCTGTAATAATATAAACAAGTGAATTTATAATAATTAATTTGTGTATTGCAAGTGGTTATTGTTGTATTACAATAATATTGATAAAAAAAAAAAATTTAGAGTATATAATTGTGCCAACCAACCAACCAAAATATTAATAAGTGTCGCGTTGCATGGATGATGTGACGATTTATATCTATATGTGTGTATAGAAGTTTATTTCTTTTTACATTCTTTTAAAGCCAAAACAGGTGTATAACATTATACGCATCATTTTTTTTATAGCATTACAATATAAATATTAAACACCACGTAGCTTATAAATATGTCAATTATTGTGAGTTTATCAAGATGATGATGATGATAATAATAATAATAATAATAAAATGTCCTGTTATGTACACAACAAAATATATTATCTACAAACAATAATAATAATAGCAACAACAACAACGAATAATTTTTTTTTTCAAGTTTATTATTATTATTATTGTTATTGGTACTACATAACTACTTGCCACGACAATAATTGATTTACACTATTATTATTATTTATTTATTTATTGTTTTCATTAGTTGATCAATTTTTTTAGTCTTAAAAATTTTTTAATTAAAACTTATATTATAAATAACAACAATACTGCTTTATATCTCTAAATAAATAAATTAACCAACTTGAGATAGTACAAATTGAATGATAATAATATTTAAATAAAATGAAAAACGTTTGAATTAAAATAATTGACATCAAGGTTTTACTGTTCATTTCAATTTATTATTATGTAGCACCGTCAAATCTCTTATCTTTGATCTCTTATCTCGGTTGGTTGATTTTTTTTAATTTTTAGTGGCACCTCAACTTTCTTATCAGCATGTTAAAGTCACCATATTTGTATTCACATTTATAGATGCTTAATTTTTATTATTAGTTATTAGCCACAATATGTATAATTAATTGTTTTTTTTTTATTTAATAATAGTAATATTTACTTGGCTACTATGAGTGAATGAATGAATGATATTAAATTTATTACATATATTTATTAAATATTATAAATTAAAGTAAATTTCAATTTGATAATTAATTATTTAATTTATTTTATTTTTCAGGTTGCTGAAAGTTGTAACAGACAATTTATTAATATTTTTTTTTTTTTCCAAGTTTTTTCGAAAATAAAATTGTAGAGGGAAAAAAAAAAATAACGACGAAGTTTAATATTTATAAGATAAA